>JASANG010001100.1:0-90122 GCA_030248215.1 Enoplolaimus lenunculus
GATCGTTCAGATCCTGTGTTTCCAATAACAGCCTTTAGCCTGTACTATCCAGTAATGTCAGTATCTGTTGCCCTTTCGCGCAGTAGATACTCACAGCCCAGTTTCCTTTTCAGCCTGTACTCCCTGTTATTTTCCACAACACGATCGTTCAGATCCTGTGTTTCCAATAACAGCCTTTTGCCTGTACTATCCAGTAATGTCAGTATCTGTTGCCCTTTCGCGCAGTAGATACTCACAGCCCAGTTTCCTTTTCAGCCTGTACTCCCTGTTATTTTCCACAACACGATTGTTCAGATCCTGTGTTTCCAATAACAGCCTTTTACACGATCGTTCAGATCCTGTGTTTCCAATAACAGCCTTTAGCCTGTACTATCCAGTAATGTCAGTATCTGTTGCCCTTTCGCGCAGTAGATACTCACAGCCCAGTTTCCTTTTCAGCCTGTACTCCCTGTTATTTTCCACAACACGATCGTTCAGATCCTGTGTTTCCAATAACAGCCTTTTACACGATCGTTCAGATCCTGTGTTTCCAATAACAGCCTTTAGCCTGTACTATCCAGTAATGTCAGTATCTGTTGCCCTTTCGCGCAGTAGATACTCACAGCCGAGTTTCCTTTTCAGCCTGTACTCCCTGTTATTTTCCACAACACGATCGTTCAGATCCTGTGTTTCCAATAACAGCCTTTTGCCTGTACTATCCAGTAATGTCAGTATCTGTTGCCCTTTCGCGCAGTAGATACTCACAGCCCAGTTTCCTTTTCAGCCTGTACTCCCTGTTATTTTCCACAACACGATCGTTCAGATCCTGTGTTTCCAATAACAGCCTTTTCCTTTTACACCCAGAAATTCCTTTCTCCTTTTTCCAACTATTTCCTTTCACACCGACCACCAACTAAATCAGCATCGAGACCGTCGTGGTCACCATGTGAGAAGTTCGTGATTTAAACTGAAGCCTGTACCCTGTATCGCCTGTTATGTTCTTTCCTCGATGTATGCGTATCGCTCTGATTTAGTAAAACGCGGCCGGTAAATGTTTATTATAAATCCCCAACCCGAAACCCGTATGACACAAAATACCCAATATTAAGGCCAGCAAATTACAGGTTATGCAATTTAACTGGTAACCCGAGCCGGAATCCTTAAAGCCGACGTCTGAATCTGATTTAATCCAGCCACTGGCTTTACCGTACCCAATACTTTTGCCGTTTTCCAGAATCCGTGCAATTCTAACCCCGTTAGAATTACACCCCGTTAAACCGTGTACTCTAACCCCGTTAGAGTTACACCAAATTTCCGACCAATCTAACCCCGTTAGATTTGGCCAAGCCGTTGTAGAATAATAAATCTAACCCCGTTAGATTTATTAGACTACGTTTCGCCAGGTTCTCCGGTTTATTCCCAAGTTCCTTTTAGCACATAACACCAGTATCCGATACTGGGTAAATCCTGCGCCCTGCGCAATGCCGATTAACACCGTAATGCCGTAATTCCCTTCACATCCTATGCCACCGTGACAATCTTAATTTAATTCCACTCAACCTTACTTATTAAAACTTCCACTGCCAACGCAAAACCAAAATTCCAGAAAATAACGTACGAGCCAGAAAAACAACAACCGAGTTCACCAATTGCAAAACCAAGACTGATTCCGGTCCTGGCTACCCATTTCGGCATCTCGACCTCATTTGCATTTTTGCCGACACCCACAATTGGGTGTCCGCAATGCGGTTGAGGTCCAGAGCCACACATCCGGTACTACAACAACAACAACAATAACGAGACACACATAATACGAAGCACCATATTGGTGCTGACATAGCCTAGCTATGTCCTTAGTCGCAGATATAGCCAGCAACACTCGCAACATTAATCAATACCGTCATACGGCCACGCAGGGCCCCAGGTAAGTTTACATTGCGGACACAGCCGCCATGACATAGATTTACCAGCTTCTACGCCTTGTAGCAACGCCTAAGCCTAACTTAAGTTCTAAGAGAGACTAGGTGGAGCCAGGGACTCCCTTAAGGTGTGGTTTTAATATAAGGTTTTATTTTTAGTTTTAGTTTTTAGTTTGAAATAGGTTTAAGTGTGGCACAGCCACCTACAGGAATATGCTTATACTACTGTTCCGGCCGTGTACTCTGCATGGGCCAGCACAACTATGCCGATGCTGGGAGTTCTCACGCGGCCCGAAACCACTTAGACCGTAGAATTGCTGGCCCCTGTGCGTATAAATATTTTACCAGTATTCTTTCGCGGAATCATTACAAATCATTCCTCCATTCCGTTTTTCAATTAACCCTTTCTCACATGAATATTTTCTATTTCCCCTGAGACCTACTTTTATGCTAGGATTCCAACTCTAGTGATTGGAGTGCGAGGCGTATACCATCACCACTCTGCAGCACCGGAAGCGTCACCTGATTTAGTTTATATGATCTCACTGCTTGGCGAGGAGGCTCAGTTAAAATTTCATGAACACTGTTACACCAACAAGTATGTCGTATTTGAATCAAATCTGATTTTCTGAAATCAATATTTTCAGAAAATGTTATATAGCAATATAGCAGCCTGATTTTATTTTGATCGTTGTGTATCAGAATGCGCTAAAATCTGTGGTGTCCAACTCTTCGTGTATTTCTGCTCTCTAATGGTTACAGGGTATGGAGGATCAATGGGAATGGGAATGCATCCCCTCACTGGCCCTGATGTGGCAAAAATGTTGCGATGGAAATTCTTTATTTGAAGCGCACAAAGTGTTTCTTAGCCAAATATAGGTGGAAAATATGACGAGGTATATAATTTGAATTCAAAATATTAGCGTCTTAGGCGCAACAGGTCTAGCTTAAAAATATGAAAAAAACGCTAAAGAGCAATTTAACATGTGCAAAATTTCGGATTACAAAAAGTAACTTCCGTCATTGAAAAATCCTGAATCCGACACTGACGCCGGAGGTTTGACTCCATCACTCTCGGCATATATTCGATCGTACTGTAATGACCCGAATAAGAGGGGGGACTGATATTTATTTGGCCTCTCCAGAGGGTATCCCCCTTGTTATTCGGTTACGGACTGTTATTTATTTTCAACCCACGCTCCGCCACCCTTCGTTACTGATGTATATCCGGTACTGGAACTATCTGTTGAATTTAATGTCTGTTTGTGTTGTGTCAATAGCTTGAGCGATAATGCAAGGTTATACGTTGGAATGTACTTTCAAAACTTAAGTACGCTTTAAAGTTTCGAAGTCAAATTATTTGGACCCGGAGTCATTTATGCGCTAGAATTAGGGATAATTGACATTTATGGACTCTAATTAAGGTTTAAGGACTCTATCCGCTTGCGGACTCTTATTAGGGATTCGGACTCTTATTAATCGGGACTCATAATGGGGACCCCCTCTTATTACCCCTCCTCTTATTCGGGTCAATACAGTATATATAAACAGAAAACAGAGAAGTAAAAAATTGAATCAATAGGAGGATAGTTATGCGTTCATTTTGTAAACTTTTTACTGTATTATAAAAAGAGGATATAAACGTCGAATTTCGCCGGCATGACATTTTTTACTCGGGAAACTTGAACAACAGTGCCATGCCATACATCTGCTGGCCCATGCATAGAACAGGGGCTTCCAGTTTTCCAAAGTGGAAAACTTCTGAACAGGAGTGCAGCGCAGCCACTCCTGTATGACGGCTAGGAACTCCGCTGATTTGGTAGGAAAAGTCACAAGCATAAAGTTTGCATTGGAAAACTGGAAAAATTCATAAGCCTGGATATTCCCTGGTTCGGTGGGGAAAATCTGTAGCCTAAAGTTTGCCTGGAGGAAAACAAAACATTTTATGTTACTAGTGAAAAAGTTACCCCTCTCCACATTTGCCTAGTGGCAATTAAAAATTACAAATTGCCGGAATTCAAACGACTGGAGCATAATTTTGGCAGGAAAGACTTAGGCGTTTAAATTTTCTACTTTTTCGTTTTCTAAACAAAACTTACGCTTCAGCATTTTGCTAGCTAAGCACTAGAAACCTACGTTTCAAATTTTCCACTTTTCCCGTTTTGCACGCAACACCTAATCTTCAGATTTTTCCTAACAAACCATGTGAAAACAAGCGTTCAAATTTTCCGCTTTTCCCGCTTTCCGAACCTCGTCTACACGTCTAACTTTTCCAAGCAACCAGAAGGAATCATATACCTAGGCTTGAGTTTTCCACTTTTCCAATTTTTCGATCCGAACCACACATCCCCATACACTGCGCTTAGTTGCCTATAAGCGACTCAATGTGAGAAGAGGTTATAGATAGTAAACTGAAAATTTTTCGCTTAACCCTTTCTCACATGAATATTTTCTATTTCCCCTGAGACCTACTTTTATGCTAGGATTCGAACTCCGGTAACTGGAGTGGGAGGCGTATACCATCACCACTCAGCTATAGGAGCTCTCACGTCTTGTGGTGATTTAGTACTATGTATACGTGTTGCAATTGTTAAACACGGTGCGATATACATTATTTAACGTATATATACTGCGCTTAGTTGCCTATAGGCAACTCAATGTGAGAAGAGGTTATAGATAGTAAACTGAAAATTTTTCGCTTAAAGATAGTAAACTGAAAATTTTTCGCTTAACCCTTTCTCACATGAATATTTTTTATTTCCCCTGAGACCTACTTTTATGCTAGGATTCGAACTCCGGTAACTGGAGTGGGAGGCGTTTAACCACTCAGCACCTATACGATAGAGCCCAGCGGGCCGCCCCGGCCCGGCCTCATTTAGTACTATATATATACGTGTTGCAATTGTTAGACACGGTGCGATATACATTATTTAACGTATATACACTGCACTTAGTTGCCTACAGGCAACTCAATATTAGAAGAGGTTATAGATAGTAAACTGAAAATTTTTCGCTTAACCCTTTCTCACATGAATATTTTTTATTTCCCCTGAGACCTACATTCCACGAACTCCGAACAGAGTGGGAGGCGTATACCATCACCATTCAGCTATAGGAGCTTCACGCTCGCGCCCCCGGGGGCCCCCCCGTCTTGTGGTGATTTAGTACTATGTATACGTGTTGCAATTGTTAAACACGGTGCGATATACATTATTTAACGTATATACACTGCACTTAGTTGCCTATAGGCAACTCAATGTGAGAAGAGGTTAAATTGATTTTATGGCTGCTAATTTGCACAAATATCAAAATTGCCGGCACAACCAATATTGAATACAGCTTGGTTATATAGTTTTTCCCTTTAAGGTACAATAAACCTTTCGTTGAAAGGTGCCTACACAGCAACAGAAGTAATAAGTTTGCTCATTTCAAAATGCTAGGCTTTACGCAATAATTGCGAAAGGCGCATTATACTTAATTAAACGATTGAGGCCATCAAATTGACGCTTGCATTAGTAAATTTCTGGTGATCTGCACAGAACAAATTTCCGAGACAGCACAATTCGGATTTGTTTGCTCTGTGTATACGAATGAAATACTAATAGATTCGAATTCAAATTTTATTGCGAAAATAATGAAAAGGCACTAAATTTTATGAGGTAAACTTATAAAAGTTTCGTTGAAGTTATTTTAAAACAAACAGCTGCGGAACGTCAACACTTTACAACCGATGTTGGAATAATGAATTATGAGCTCAGATATAAAAAATCGGATAATCTTTAGACGAAAACAGCAAGTCAAATTATTGCTTAACCAAACTTAATTATTAAGTTTAAGCAAAACTTAAATGGGTGAACTGACAAACTGAACTAGAATAGCAAGTTTAACATGGATTAACATATTTTAAATTTTAATGCACGTTTAGTTAAACTTATTTTTGGATTTAAGTAATAAGTACAGCACAAAGGTTATGTGTATTTAAGAATTCATTAAGTTTAGATAAAACTAAAATTACACGAGATTTTTTAAATGAGTTTAAGTGTAGACATATCTCTTAGTTTAGTTGGTCTAGAATGTTATTGTATAGCTGTTGGATTAGGTTAAGCCTAAGCTATTACACAGTGTGTAGAAACATTTTCCCTTAAATTGCAAGCTAAAAATTTTTATTTGCAAGTAAAAAAACGTCATTCCAGTATTGCATTAATTCATGCCCAAATTCTTAACCGCTTAACGTATTCAGTTATGATTAAAAATCGGACATAGCTTAACAAATAATGATATAATGGAACCAGACGCCCGTTTACTGTTTTAGTATTTCGACCTAAGTTTGAGCTTTAGATTCGAAACTATTAAATTAGCATAACATTTCCTAAATTTGTAACTATCGCCAGAGAGGGACTGTGAGTTAAGTCCGCCCTGAGGTCGATTTGTTATGGAGACCCCGAAAACCTAGATATATTTTGCTTTCAAAATTATCATTTATGGAATTTTTTGCAACACTAGGCTGCGCCTATATATAACAGATTTTACGAACACAATTGTAAACATTAAACACTAGCCTAGTCTCCGGCTTACGCACTTAGAATATTAACGTTCAGTTTAATAGGTTTTAATTCAACTTTAATTGCGTTTAAGCCCTCCTCAATACTTGCTTCACTTGCTTGGACGCCGTCGCTATGTAAAAAACAAAATCTAATACAAAAATACGAAAAAAGTTTATAAAAATTCACGTTCGAAGAGTGGTTCTTGCTAACCTGTTACATATTAAATGATTTCCAACTGTCGAATTCTTTAAAGAAAAGTGATTCGTATTTGATTGACTTACTGATTTATTATTTTTTAATTCGTATTAATATACTTTTGAAGCATGGGCGTAGCCCTAACCAATATTTCAAAATGGGGTTACGTTCAATAAAAATTTCAAAAATGCTTTCTTGTTTTACCAACTGAATAAGTTCTGTAACCCTACAGTCCGGCTACAACCTTTGTCTTGACGTCAAGATCGCATTCCTTTGCCAATTTCAATATAAACCAATGCATTGATGAGTCAATTTAACAAAAAGCCACTGCTGTATTATAGAACCCTGTAATAAAGTTAAGTTTAACACTCGATAAAGATATTATCAAAGTATGACTGATAATCAAAGAACACCGATACGCTTCGCAAGACAAAATGTCAAACTTAAACCATTGGTATATCGAAAAGTAATAAATCGTGATGTAAAAAATGGTGTCAATTTAAAGACTGTTTTTACTACAACCACTCAACGTTTTGAACGGTCCATGTCGTTGGTTCAAAGTCATATTGGTGATTAAGAAATACATGGCCAAGGCCTATTATATTCCACTATTGTAATTTTTAGTCTTGTTCCATAGCTCACTTTGACACCTTGCACACTTGAAATCGGTTGCGAAAGAAAAATTTCAATCGACCCTGTCAGTGGAAGTATCCTTGATATCTCACGAGCGAAAACTAAACTGATTTCACGATTGCTAAGACACAATACAGTTCGACCGGCGAGATTTATTCCCTGATTTTCGGGCACTATACGGTGGTCCCACTGGCGCGTTGACACCCGGTTTGGAATCAGCACGTCCTAAGCTTCGGCAACGCGCATGCTGCGCGACTAAAGACGGTGAGCCCGCAGTGAAATCTTGACCCCGGCGTTGTAAAGTCGTGTTATAATAGTTTACTGCAGCATAATTATATCTGTTACTATTGTGATGTTTATAGACTGCAGGTACTCCATTATTAGCACCGCTTTTTGTCACCGACCGACTTTCTCTAGCGGTCAGCGTGCTGATTTGTACTACGGGCAATTCTGAGTCACTGAATTGCTGTTCTTCATCGCTTGAATCGCTTGAAGTTGAACTCGATGAGCTGTCACTGCTCCAACTGTGATGCTGTCTATCTCGACGATTTCTTCTTCGGCTCAGATGGCGTCGCGTTGAACGAGCGTCACAACTGCTTCTGCTGTGTTCGCAGCACGGAAGTCGTCGCCGCGTTTCACAAGTGTCACCACAAACTGTTGCATCTGATGTTGTTGTTCGGCAACAATCGCAACATCGCATCTGTAGATGTTCGTGTAGTTTTTGTTGTTGTTTTTGCTGTTGAAAAAGACACAAGTTTTGACACAAATGTTTCTTGCACGTTAAATGATCAACTGATAACAATTGCTGTTGTTGTTGTTGTTGTCGTTGTTGTTCTTGCGGTTGTTGTTGTTGTTCTTGCGGTTGTTGTTGTTGTTGTTGTTGTTGTTGTTGTTGTTGTTGTTGTTGCAGTTGTTGAGATTGATTTGCATAATACGGCGACGAGTGAGTATTGTTGTGACAATGCATTCCACTCGATGGCAATAACTGTGGTAAATTGAGCTGTTGGTCAGACGCGTCCGTAGTGTTTTTGTGTATCAACCAATCAGAATGCGTGAAACAATTGCAACTGTACGGCGGTCCTGATTGGCGATCGCATTTTGTATTTGATGGAAATCGATAGATGTGTGGACTTGACGCGTGCGGCGGTGATATTGCACAACCTTGACGATGATTTAAAACATTTGGCACACAAAGGTCACACGGTGGAGACGGGTGTTTTGCTGCTAAAGGGCTGGTAAAACTGACTGTTTTTGGAACTTTAATTTCGCTTTGAATATCTGGTTTTGTTATTAGATGCGGATGATCACTGCTTATATTTGGCTTTATATCCGACAGTTTGCGATCATAAAGTGGTTTTGGTCCAACGATAGGTCTATTTGCAAGGCAGTCTTCGGGTCGTTTGGGATGTTTTCCGGGATTAGATCGTGGCTGATTATTAATAACAGAATATCCTAAAAATCCGTTCAGTGGAACATTGCCTTCGGACACAGTTGCATGAAACATGTGGTGTGGTTGTTTCTGTGACGTTATTTTAGGTAAATGTTTTAACTTTGGTGGTCGTTTTCGTTCCATCTGCAGTTCAACGTCGCTATTTATGTTATAACTTTTCGTTGGAGTTGAATCGCCTTGTGGCGGGGCGTAATTTTTTCCACTGTCACTATTTTCAGCAGTTGGGTTTGAACAGTTTGGAAAACGAAACGGTGGGTTAAGCGTCAAGAACGGAGATCCAGGAGTGACACTGCTTGTATCGGACGAAAAACAACACTCTGATGATGTCATATCGTTTACGTTTGCTGTGTTTATAGATGCATTTTCTTCAATAATATTATCATCAATTATGCAACAATTATTATCTGCGAGATCAGGCATTGACAAACGATCTAGTGCAGATGAACGGCCACTAGAACAAGCAATCAGCAGCGACTGACGCGGTTTTGCAGTGATCATTGGCTGAGCTGGTTCCATTAGCTGACCTTTGATTGGTTGATTATGAGACGGCAGACGTCCAGTATCGTTTAGCTGGCCGCTGATCGGTTGATTTCGAGACGCCATCGGTCCATCACCTTTAACTTGGCTGCTAATTTTTTGATTACGTGAAATGAACTGCGATTTAATTGGCTGATCAAATTCAGGCAATCGTTCATCGTCACGTGATTCGCTGGACGACCGCCGGCGTTCTTTGCGTTTCGCAGTGACGATTGGCGTATGTTCGCGAGATATTGATGATTTTATCTTGCGATGCGTTAAACCTGTGGTGGGTTTTTCACTGCAAAGCATTTTCGCTTCTGGTCTTAGATATTCTGAAATTGGCTCGTAGTCGCCTGAATTTCGATCTTGTTGCGTTGGTACAATTTTGTGGTCAATTCCACCATTATTCCACTGCTTTACTGCTGGTTTTGGTCGGCACTGTACACTGATTTGGCCTCCAAAATGCTGGTTCGCATCGAATTTCTGTTGTGGTTGTTGCAGCTGCTGTTGTGATTTTCGTTCAGTGTCTTTGTTGTCCAATTCAAGTTTTACACTTTGTATTTGTATCGTTGCTTGATAACATTCTTGGTTACAGTATAGCGCACCATTGTATGGTAAATATGGCCGGCAGAGCAGCGGCTCTTTGCAACTGCAGCATGAAAAACACGCGGCGGTTGCGTGCCATTTTTGGCCACCGTACGACATGTATGATTCGTGCAGTGGAATTACTGAAATATTCACTTAGCTAAGTAATTTTTTGTTAAAATAAAATTAATTACAATTTAACTTACGTCATTAAGTTGCTGGCGGCACAAAAATACCGTTTGCTGTAACATTTTTATCAGAAATTGTTACAATTTGCCAACAGAAGCTACTTTACTTACCTGGTAAACGAAACAAATGTGATGAATTTATAAAACTTGGTTATAGTAAAACACATTTAGTCTTCGAAGTAGATTAATTTTTCAGCTGAACAACTGAAGAAGCCGACGCGTTTGAACTCTCGACTTACAGAACTTAAAACAGAAATGTACTTTGCAAATCGCAGATTTCTACAATGCTGTATTTTATTGCCCAGTATATGTCGAGACGGCCGCATGCATACAGTGATTGCGTGTATTATATATATGACATGCCTAAAGACTCACCTGTATTGCAAGTGCTACAATTTTCAGCGTACAATTCTTCAAAACAGTCGAGGCAAAATGGATGCGAATCTTTCATAATGTAACGTTGACCACCTAATGCAGCATTGCATTCGCGACACGTGAAATGATCAACGTGCCAGCTACGTCCATCAGCTTCTGTGCATTCCGCAGTAAAAATAATCTTAAGATAAAATTAACAATTACAAATTAATAAGCTGTTGAGAGAAAAATGAGCAATCTATAGAACCGGACCGTAGCAGTAGTATAAGCATATTCTTAAGCCTAAGCCTCAACCAAAGCCTAGGCGTGAGATTGAGCTTACACCTAAGCATAAGCAAAAAAAATTAGTCTAAAGTTTAAGTTTACTCTATTGCAGTCGCGCAAAAAAAACGTTGCGTCCTGGAACTTTATATGAGGTCGAAAAATAGCAGCGTATACTGCGCGCAGATTACAAACAGTCGTCTATTGCCCATGTCATCTTTCAGTTTGTGCATGAGTTAAGGTAAACGACATATTACGCAAAGTTAAAAAATGCTATAAATGTTCACATATATCAGTGGCATTTCGAGAATTGACGAGTATAAAACAAAGGTCCTGTTTGTAAACACAATTAAAACAAATTGGTAAATCGATATATGTTCAAATCATTAATTGCGGCACATCAAACCATTTTCTCTCTATGCGAATGCGGACTTGGCTGTCAACAAGAGCCACGTCTCCCAATTCGAATGCTTTCTGTCATGCATCAGAACTATTTTATTGATTAATACCAATTCTATTTTAACAGAAAATGTTTTAGTCGTTTTTCGTTGCCTTCCCTCGCCACTCAAAATTACTGGGTACGTCTGAGACTGTGGGTTGAAGTCCACAAAACAATTGTGGTACTAAGCGTTCTTTATTTTCAATTTGAAAAATCTGATTTCAAACAAATTTGAAACGAAACTTAAGCTGAAGTTTTGATCGAAGCAAATTGTATTTAAAGTGTTATGATTCGTTTTAAGACTTAAACAGAAAAGCTTGCTTTCTTTGGAACAAGAAAAAATAAAATACCAGCGTTTGTGATTGCTGGAAAAACCTCCAGTTAACCCAGCACCCAATCTGTCAGTTATGACATTAACAAAACGAGTGACGTTTTGATGCTATTCAAAGTTTAAAAATTAACATCGAATCAACAAAATTTTAAAATAATTCTTTCAGCAAAAGCATATCATAACTTTTCAATCAAACTAAACGATATATGGTATAATTTTCTGTCCTTTTCAACCAAACAAGCTTATGTTTTTGTTTCAAGAAAGGGCTTAATACCTAAGCTTAAGCTTTAGCATACGACTTTACCTAAACATTTACCTAAGAATTAGCCTGAGCTTAACCCCAAACTTTAACCAACTCAACTGGTATTTAAATGAATTTTAAATTTTGTTATTTGCGAAGTATATTTTGAATTACACTTAAAACAACCTTTCTACACCGGTATTATTTTCTGGTTTGGGCTTTAGAAGTTTCGATCTGTCTAAGGATACTTAAACGAGCTTGCCACATTCAATCAGTGGCCAATGTACAATTCTGTTTCGCTCAATTTTGTAGCCAGCTGTTATAATTGAAAAATTGTTATTCTTAAGCGCAAAACAAACAACCGGCCAATTTTTGCCGCATCAGTTGCCAAAAACAACGCCGACACAGTGCCAAGCCCCCTTTTCGCGGTGAGTTTGATAAGCTACAATACGTCACCTTTTGACAGGTTGCACCCCTTTGCCAACTGTGAGCGAGTACCAAAAGATTAAATGTTGCTTTCTGTGACGCTCGGCGCGTTTTTCATATATGGAAACAAAAGATTTCTTTTCCACCCACAAAGAAAACAGTTTTGTTTGTTGTATCACTATTTGCAAGGACCATTTTGAATATAAGTTGCCACAAGACAAATTATGGATGGAAAGGCCCGTGGTCTGAATGGGATCTCAAAACTTAAATTAATTTTGAATTCGTTAAAATTATGGTTTTCGGGTATGCAACAATTGGTTACGATAACTCTCTCCGTTGGTGTGCGTGCACTGTAAAATTTAGTTCTTTATATATTAAAAAATTGTAACGAAATCACTTCTCTCAATATTTTGCCTAAAATCTGGCCAAATTTATAAAAAACATTTCTTGAAATTAAAAACAAACGTGCTTAATTTTAATTAAAAAATTTTGTTCTTTGTAATAATAATAATATCAACTTTTAATACATAATGGTTGCGTTACTAAAACACTACAATAAGCATTCCTTGATACTTAAGTATTTTTGAAATAAATACTTAACCAATTTCTCGTGTATAAAAGCGTACTTAAGTTAAGTAAATACTTAAGTCACACACCAAAATATATGAGGCTACAACTAACAATTCTAAAACTATAGACACCTTCATAAAATATACAACAAAACTTTAGACGCTTGTCCTGATGCCTTGGATGTTGGCGCGACCATAAAAGGTTTAGACAAACATTTTGGCTTATTTTTTGACGTCTTTACCTCGTCGCACGCATTACATCGAGGTTTCAATAATTCCGCATGATGTCGACCGCAATAAACTTTCTGTTCGCCGCCAGACCAAAAATAGACACAATCAACCAATAATTCCGAACACTGAGCGCATACAAAACAACCAGGATGCCACCAATACGTCCTAGTTCCATTTGAAGATGATCCGCTAGAACTGCGTGTTGCTGTGACGCAAATCTCACCAGAGTATACCGGTTGGTCGCACTGAAACTGCAAAATTTTCAAGTGTAAGCTGCATTTTTTTCAACATTTGTTTAATTTTAGCCGAAATGGACAAAAATAGCACACGAGATTTGCCAAGCACTTGTTGTTTGTGCCTCGCTACCTAAATCTGAACATTGGGCTGTAAGGTTTTTGAAAACGTAAAATAACGTTACGCTGACAGCGAAGCTTGTTTATCAGCGATAAAACGATGATTCTACTACGATATAAATTAAAAATTAATAAGAAAAGGTTGTCTAAACAGTAAAACCGTCGCGTACCTGATAACAACATACACCATCATGATCGCCTGGTAACACCTGGACGCATCCTCTGCCCTGGAATTCACGTTTTCGTTTGCTTGCAAATTGTTTCAACTCACGACGTTCGTTTTCACTCATTCCTCGACAATGCCTGAAACGATTAAACTTTAAAATAGCTGATTAAGATAATTGAGTTAGAATTCTGGAATAACTGATTTAGAAATAAAATAGCTAAAATTCCAAAATACCTGATTCGTTACTGATATATCTGGTACTGCAAGTATCCGTTGAATTAAACGTTTACTTGTCTTGTGTCAATAGCTTGAGCGATCATGCAAGGTTATCCTTAGGAATGTACTTTAAAATTTAAGTACGCTTTAAAGTTTCGAACACAGCTATATTTTGTCCTGGATTCATTTATGCACTACAATTAGGGATAGACTCTAATTCGGGTTTAGATACTCAATCAGCTTACGGATTCTTATTAGGGATACGGGCTCCTATTGATAGGGACTCAAAATGGGGCCCCCCTTTATTACCCCACACCCTCTTATTCCGGTTCCTGTGAACATACTTATCAAAATGTTTTTAACTAAACGCTAGGCAAATTTTGTTGCGAATGTTAATTCAACAAAATTTGCTTACAGCTTTTTGAAGAAATTTGAGTTAAACTTTAGTTCAAGAGAAACTAGTATTTAAGTCTTATATACTTGGCACTTTGGTCTTGCGGTGGAAGTTGCATCAACAGTTGTCGAATTCGCCATTTTTCGCCCGGTGAATTAACGAGTGGAACTTTATCTTCAGGAATCGAGCAAAAATAGCGATGCACCTAAAAAAGCATAAACTCAGACCAGAATAAGCAGCGTTAACCAGTTAATTATAAACCAGTTAATAGTAATAGATGTAACGTGATCCAAGTGAATTAAAATACTTATTCTGTTTGTCTTTTTCCGCCAGAACAATTATTTTGGGTTTAGACCGTTACCACGCCTAAAATTACGGTTTTAGATGTAACCTACGATTATGTTTAATTGATGACTTTCTAAAAATTTCCAAAGTACCAAATTAACCAAACCACCTGTAATAGCTATTATACAGCTAAGTTGGACTAAATATAATATGAATTCTTTATGCGTGGTATATTTTAGTTTTGTAGTTGAGGCGGCGAATAAAATTCATAACACACTCCTGTCTTAACGATATGGCATTGGCCTTGCTTGCCAACTCACTCTAACACTCTGTCAACTCACTCTAACACTCTGTCAACTCAACTCACTCTAACACTCTGTCAACTCAACGCATTAGAAGAGTACAATAACATTTATGGAGAACATGCGGAAATGTTTCATTTACGAATATTTTATTGAGAACTAAGTCCACCGGACTGCATCAGCGTACGAAACCGAATTCAACAGACGCGCAGTTGATGGCCGTCTGACATTTGGGTTTAGCTTCTCGCACACAGGTTCGTCCGCAAGGTTTCTTTCTCTATTTTGTTCTGAATCCCCCATATTTGACCATCGCGTTGCTTAATCCGCTGGTGCATCCCTGGAGTTACGTTAACTACCATTAGCTTGAAACATCCATATTAGCAGACTCTGGGACACTGGCTTACCTGAGCAGGTCTTAGACCACTCGGAATCCATGCGTATTCTTCTATGGCACAACCACTATCATCATCGGATGCAGTTGACAAACGACAATGCGGCTTTAAAGTACTTTGTGCCGTAGACCCGAGTCCTGAATCAGTCGCAGGCCGGCTATTAGGCTCACATCGAGTACCAGCCTGCTGTGGTGTACCAGCCCCTTTGTGTCTTTGAGATCCAGAAACATCAGGGAGTATCAGTTTTGGAGAATTGACTGATTTCGATTCTTGAAGCTCGCTTTCAGTGGTTGTTACTTTTGGCGTCCGTCGCGGTTTTTGGCGTTGAGGTTGTTGTTGTTGTTGTTGTTGCTGTTGTTGATGTTGTTGTTGTTGATGTTGTTGATGTTGTTGTTGTTGTTGTTGTTGTTTTGATGTAAAATTTGGGTCTAAACGGGGGGTGTTTGTTTGGCTGGCATGGGCTACTGCGTGGTCTTTTAGGTGGATTGGTGATCTCTGAGCTAAAATAGATCAGATATTAAATGCTGAAACATAACAATATACGCATCTCAAGGTGTGGCGATGATACGTTACAAAAAGGGCAATATCTTTACATGCTGGGAACGGCTCATAGAGAACCTGGTTCCAGCATTGCTGATACACAGCACAGTCTGTTGCGCGGAATTTAAATTAAGGATTTGTAAGTATAGCGAATGCATTGACCAGACGGCAAGGGCGCCTCCACGGGGGACATTGGGGGGCCGCACCCCCCAAACTAGGCTGGTGCTTCGCAAATAGACTCGGTCTAAACGTAAACAATACTGAAAAACAATGGAAGGTAGACATCAAATTTATTCGGTGCCCCTCAAATATAATTTTCTGCGAACGCCCGTGCCAGACGCTTTTATAAAACTATTGTGTACTGTAAAAAATTCAAACGAGCAAAAAATTTGTTGATTTCGTGTTGTATTCACATTTTTAATGATAGGATAGAACTCTTTCCAAGCCAAATTTGGCAACGTTCATCTGATCTAACCAAAATCCATCATATCATCACTTACCTTTACCTATAACCCGAATAGCGTCGGTCATATTATTTCGTTTTTGATCCAAAATCAGACCAAATCACTTTTATATGCAATATTTTGCTGATAACATATTAAACTGCTATAATTGAATATTGCGCAACTAAAATACCATTTTTCAAATAGTACCAATTAATTAATGTTTTTATTATTTTTCGTAAAATTAGCTAAAACAAATGTATGACAGTATACCTACTTTGAGTATATGCACTGCCAATTAACCATTAGGAACCAGACGGAAACGTGTATCCGACACCGACACAGTGCCATCAACTAGACCATTATCTATCCAAATTTTGAACATATTAGGCTAATACCAACTACACTGCAAAAAATGGTGAGTCAAATTGGCTCCCTCCGAAATAGGCTCTACGGGACTACATTAACTGAGTGAAATTCGACTCCGCCAGAGTCAAACGTGCGATTTAGTGAGTCAAATTTAATTATATTGAGTCGAATTTAACTCAGTTTGTGTAGTCCCGTAGAGCTTATTTCGGAGAGAGTCAATTTGACTCACCATTTTTTGCAGTGTACTGTCTTGCATTCGAGGACAAAACTGTAATCCTCGTAGGCAAAACTAAACCTAAGCGCAAATTTTAGAAATTGCCGAATATATAAACACTAAATCCACGTGTGTTGACATTAATTGCGTGCAGACCCGCTTTCCTCTCACAATATTAACTACCGATTTGTGACAGTTTTGACTTTTGTGCGCAAGGATTTCTATTTTATGAGGGAAATACTTCATGCCTTAGGTTGTTGACGAACAAGCGCAGCGAAGAAGAGAATTTTTTGTTCGCTTCTAAAATCCAGAATGTTGCAGTAAAATTTGATAAAAGTATTTTTTCCACAAATGTCCGAAGAGATTTATCCCTCCCCCCTTTATCTTGCAAACATTTTAAACGCCTCTGTTTTCGTGCTATTTATGCTTTGTGACGCGCAGTGTTATGTTTGTGCAAACTGCGTTTGATATCAATATTAAATAGATAACCAAATATTGCATGATTGTCGTCGATCTGTGTTATTATTTAACATGATCCCTGCAACAGCAACGATAACTAGTACTCTCAGGAGCGCATTCAGGATTTCAAATTGTTTGAGGATGTCCGTGGGACCTTGGCCAAAAAATGACAGTCCGGTTCCCTTAACACGAAAATGGAGGGTTATGCTTTGTAGTGCGGAAAATATCTGATAGAATTTGGGCCATGAATGGAGTGGGTTTAAATTGTCTCACTCCCTCGTCTTGCTAAGCGTTTGAGTACATGTGATATGATATATCATTAAGCAAACATTAGGCTTTAATTGGCTAAATGAGATGCAAATATGTGAATTTGAAAGATTTGATATGATTAAAACTGCGTGTCGAAATACTTAGGCCAGAGGGGTGGTCACTCAGATATACCATGTAGCAAGCTATTACTTCCAGCCTAAATTATCGATAGGAGAAAGTTCGACAATTTGCGCTTGAGTTATCAATGTTTTATGCCCTTATATACTTTCCCCACATAAAGGTTAAGGCTAAGGATTAAAGTTAGGTAAGAGTTTAGAGAAAGGTATAGTTCTAACTTTAAGGTAAGCTTTTTCCGAAACTAAGCCCAAGCCTAAACTTGTGTGGCGAAACGTACAAGAGCCAAGAGATATTTTGACATAGGATCAAAGGAAGCGTCTTATTAAAGCCCTTTAGAGAACTGGGCGCGGGCATAGCTAGCACCCCGGGATATACTGCGAAATTTCTGTATCTGCCTTTGTGTTGGAAATAACTTTTTACGGTGCAAGTTATAAATACAGCTGGTTAACTTAATGAAGTTGGATAAATTCGTTAAATTTTAGGATTAAGGTATTCGATCCTCGTGTGCGAAAACGCAGTCAGGTACTTTTGTATACAGCAAACAACTGAAAATATTTTACTAAAGCTCTTCTACAAAGCCGCTTGAAAGCGAATGTTCAACAAAAACTTACCTAAACCTTAGCCTTTGCCATAGCCTTTACAGTAAGTAAACGTGTGTGGGAAATGTACAAGTGTGTATTAATAATACATTTGCAGGAAATATAAAACTGTTGTAAAGCCAAACAAAATATGTTTACGAAATATACTCACAGGTTTAGGTTGTGTTTGTGTCCGCAACAATTATGATCAACCAAATAACCGCAGGTCAAATAGCTGAAAACTGTACAGTTCAAGTAAATTTTGAATTAATTTATCATCTATTCTCGGCTGACTCGCAGTGTAGTTCGTGAGACATAAATAATTACTCAATTTAGCAATAGTAGCCAGAACAATGGTTCACACTCGCCTTTTGTTCAAATTCCCATCGCTACCGAAATTTTAGCCGTGGCCAACAAAGTGAGGCAAAATTAATTACAGCCGCGCTAGGAGTGTAGATTAGTTTGGCACAAAGCAAGCACTTATCTGAGGCTTAGTTTGTCACAGCAGCAAGTGGTCACGTTCTTCTCTAACCAAATGCAACCAGGGACCGAAATTCATTTTGTGCAGGAACAGGAACATGAACCGGAACAGAAATTATTGATAATTCAACTATTTTGCGTTTCCATTAGCCAGCTTTTCTGGTTCCATTGAAACATTTGTGCGATATTTTAAATACAAAGACTGTGCGGACGAAACATATGTTGTGAAAAGACGCTGGTTTTCAGAAATTTTTTATGACGTTAATTTTTCATCTTAAGCTTTTATTGTTCCTAATTTGCCATAAAACTGTTGAAATTACGGTTCTCACGCATATCAACATTGAAACAGAAACATGAATTGAATTTTTGAAGGAATTGCGACAAGAACAATAACTCCGGTGGAACCCTAATATATATATATGGGTAATTTTTGATCATTGATTGCTAAGGAACAATAGTACCCTCTACGATGATTGAAAGAAATTACTACAAAAATGGAAAAAATACATTTTGCAGATAAGAGTTTGCGACCATTGAATTTTTATATTTTGTTCAAACATTTTGTGTTCAAAAGAGGAAAATTAATGCATGAAGGCACTGTACCTTCCGCTCTTGTGCGTATGAGGGCATGAAATATCAGCTCGGCAGCTACCTTAGAACATGTACACATCGCAAAAAATATAAAAATTTTGATGTCGTTATTTTTGTAGGTCTATGAAACAGGCCACTAGATTCTGCATGAAGATTGGAAAATGTCCAGTTTCACAACACTACGCAACAGGGTATATTCCGTATGAAAAAGAATTTACTCAGCTCGCGATGTATTTTTAACGTACCACCCTCATTTATTGGAGGTTTATTTGTGTAATAGAAGTAAACATATATTCACAGCAAATCGACTTTTATTTCAATAAAACGTAACATTATAGAAGGTGAGATTGAGCCAATTTCCAAACGTTTGGAGGTCGGTAAAAACACAACGTGCGGTGGAACGTAAGTACTTATATTACCACGGAATTTTTGTTCAGTTCCACACTCTTGTCTGGAGTCATTACTGATTCTTGCTAATATTAATTCGAAACGATGTGGCTATTTGGAAATACCGTCACACTTGTTGGTTTTCATATACGTTCTGCTGGTTCGATAAGTAAATAATAACAATTTTGTTTACTAGAACAAAGGTATCGCAATTGATAAACAAATATCCGACCAGTCTCCATAGCCACACTGGTGTTTTGATCATTACTGGATCATAGCGTTGTGTCAACACTCTCACATATGCGTCTATATTTATTACTCAGGATCGTGACCATGTATTATGGTTTCGGAATAGCAACATGGCCAAAGCAACCACCGCCCGTTTGGGGACCCTACACCAAAGAGGACCTCAACCCGCAACCATTTCTTTAAACAAAAAATTTGAAAAAATTTTGATTATCGCAAGGGCCGTCCTCCCGGAATTTTGGAATCTCCCACCCTAGCCAACTCCGGCACTGGATACAATACCAATCTGAGCACTTGTTTTCTTCTGCCATACATAAATAACTGTAAGAATTGAATACGCTTAGGCTTAGGAAAATAGCAAACAAAGACAAAGGCCAGTATCGGATACTGTATTGACCCGAATAAGAGGGGAGGGTAATAAGAGGGGTCCCATTTTGGAGTCCCGATCAATAGGAGGCCGTATCCCTAATAAGAGTCCGTAAGCGGATAGAGTACTTAAACCTTAATTAGAGTCCATAAATGTCAATTATCCCTAATTGTAGCGCATTAATGACTCCAGGTCCAAATAATTTGACTTCAAAACTTTAAAGCGCAAGCATCCACGACCCTTCCCCCCAGCGACCCAACACAAACAACCAATCCAACGGTGTGGCGCCCCGAATTATCAAACGAAGGGGGCGGGGCGGAAAAAAAAAACACCCCCCCCAACCAACAACAAGGGGGCCCCGCCAAATAAATATCAGTCCCCCCTCTTATTCGGGTCAATACAGTAGGTATTGTTTGAACCGAGGAAACAAAGTTTGAAAGTTTGAATTCTTAGTAAAAGATAGATTGTGTTACTTTACAGACATTCTAAATTTCTTATTTGTTAATGCTTAAATAAATTTTCTTAATTGACAAAAACACTGTTATGATAGGCGCTGCAACGGCATTTTAAGCATTCTAACATAGACTGTAATTGCAGCGTGTATACATAAGTGCAATAGATCGAATTGTATAAAGATAGAATTTATAGTGCGCATGCATTGATCAATCTTAGATTTTCGAGGTGGTTTTAAATCTTTGTTTTGAAATTGTGGTTAACTTGTTTGTATTGTTTATAGTTTCAGTAAAAATTGCTTGTATACCTGACTGTATTAGACATCTACTAACCTTTAAAATGATGATATTAATGGAGGCCTTCCAATTCTAAGAGCAGCCTGTCAATTCTCCAAGCACAGGAACAACTTGCCCTTAAGTTTAAATTTAGTTGAGCATTTTAGGCATTTCCAAACTTTAAATATGAAGTTTTATGAAATCATAAATAACAAGACCCAGATTTTTCAAAATTAAACAATTCAATGGAGCGTCGTTTTCACTACAGTAAGGATACTGTTGAACCAAATATCGAGCTATATTTGAGAACTAGTGGGGCTAACACCATTTTGTTATTCGTTTAAAGGTAGAGCTTAAAGCTTTTCATTGCAGTGACATTTCGACAATCAGCGAAATAATTTACTCTGCTACTGAGAATACTTACTAACAAAAACAAACAGATTTGCAAACAAACGAAAAAATAGGCAAAATTTAAGTTCAATGACCTCAAAAACTCATAACCGAAAAACCGGAATTCCGGCATCGGAATCGGAACTCAAATTTTTTCAGAATTTTAGCCGGAATCGGAATTCCATTGAAACCCTCGTTAACACTCAATTTTTGTTAATTTTGAAGTATTCGTACCGTATTTTCTAGCTATTTAGCAAGCAAATACATTGTAAGCTTCAAATACACAGTATGTATTGCAAACGTTTCAACGGGACGAGCTTGGCGAAAATAAAGATTCGTCGCCCGTGATTTTGATTTAGCTACCAAAATTAAAATTTAAATGAAACTTGTTTCTATTAACGCGGATTTATTTATTTGAAAAAAGCTTGTTTTACAAGCAACTTATGCTTAATAATATATAATCACAACAACTAGAATCTAAATAGCAAGCAAAGAAAATATCTTTCAATCTGAATCGATCATTGTATTAAAGCCATGACTTAGTATAGTATATAATAACACCAAAAGAGTCTCATTAATTATATTTTAACCCTGAATTTAAAGTAATAAATCATGCCACTGTCGGCTTTATGACTTGTCTTTCGTTCATACAAACACCGCGCGCCTGCCACTCCTTCGTTCGCGTTTAATATTTGAAAATTAAATTTTTTCAAAATTAACAACGCATTATAAAATGTGAAAAATAATATATACTCGCTTTCTCAGAAACTCTAAATGGATGTTGTACAGAGTTGCCTTACATTTAAGGTTAAGGTTTAGGCAAATGTGTAGGCTTAGTATAGGTAAGCATTTTGATAAACGACTGTTTAGGGAAGTTTAGGAAAGCCCTTTGAATATGCGTAGTTAGGTGTACTTGCTGAAAAGCAACGTAGCCGATAAGCTTTGTTGTGTTGTTTTAATTAAAAACGCGGGATGTACTTAATGTGAACTTGAAATCATGTTAGCAGAAAATAACGCCTGAAATATGTAAATTTTTTATTCAACTAACGATATATAATATTATGAGCCGAAAAATTTGCCAAAATTAGGGCCGAAGTTGGAATTTTGAACGATCCCTGTTATTAATGAACAACAATTTTTTTGTTTGTAGATTTTGAAATTTTACACCAAACTAAACTTGCAAACCCACAGCAATGGTTCTATAACGCGGGCCGGCGCCAAACGATAGCCGGTTGCTTATCGAGTACTCCACTGCGTTCCCTGCCTGTTTCTCATATGTACACCTCTGGCCAAGCTGCAGTTTAAGACTGCGTAGGCTAGTGCGATCCCACTGCTCGTATAATTGCTAGCGCGACCACAAAATAGTTTTAAACATTTAACACGAATTAGATTGTGTGAACAAAAAGCGGGTGCAACTTTGTGACCTCAAACAAAATGCGATAATACTGATGTGAGAGTAATTGAAACAAATTTTCTTCCTGAGGGCTGAAACTTATTGATAAAATAGATTAATTTTACTCTACAATTTAGCGTAGTCGTTTTACAAGCATGTTTTGTACTTACAACAGTTCACATGCTAAGCAGCACTTAACGAGACTTTCAAACCGTCGTATTCTTCAACGATTTTGCTTGAAAACAAGTTCAGTGCAGTGGGGATTATTTGTCATGGTCCCTTCTTGAGTAAGTAAATGGAAAGCACGAATCTGTAAAAAATAAGCCCGAAATTAGGTCAATTTGACAGATTTATTGTAGAAAAACCTCAATTTCCAACGGTTTGTAACTCACATTACAATGTGATACTACAATATGAATATATACTACCGACGGGGCAGGCGTTGAGATGGTCGGCCCCGCAAACAGGTCCTAGGGACCACCAATAAAATGTTTTACATATCTATAACTTCGTGGTCAGCGAAACCATTTTTTAGTTTGCAAACGTGAGGCCTCGCGTAATTGAGGGGTTGGGGGGGCGCTTCCGCGGACACTGACTACCGAACAACAGCATAGTGTTTGCAGTATTTTTTTGTAAATTGGCTTAAATTAAATATGCTTGTTTGTTAGCATTATGACCGCTAATTAGAACAGAGGCAACTTTAAGGGTATTATTTTCGCAAAAATTATTTAGGTTTTGTGGCAAAATACATAAAACTAAGCTAGACAAGTGCTTAATTTTGTTCGTTTATCAATAAAATGGGTTTTGTACCTCGGACAACAAAACAACAGCCAATTACGCTGACAGTTTGTAAAAATGAGCTTATATCAATAATTGTAAACATTACAGCAAAATGAAAGTGTTACATTCTTGTAGAACAATTAAGTACTTTATTAAAAATTAAAATCCCACTTCCTAATTACGTAATTGACAACGCATTTTGAACGGTGATCAATAAAATAAGGGATAACTGTTTAATTTATAGGCACAACACACGCCAATACATCATATAGAAGTAGCACATTTACATCCTCAAGTGATTAGCCTTGCGCTTATTATTTTTGCTATAATTTATTAAACCGATCTTTAAATTAGTATAAATTACTTAGCTAATCAGAAAACATATAGAACAAAATATTTGTTGAATTGCCGCAAATGAAATTAAAATGGCGAAATGTTCCAGGACGTAGTTGGGATTCCACCTTGGGAAAGGGGGTTGAGGTACACTCTCAATATTCAGTCTGTATAATTCAGCGCTTTCTTAAGCCTATAAACGTGCTTTCTTGGACTCTTCAGAAATTTTAGAAAGAGATTTACCCCTTTTGCATTCCTGCGACCCAGGGAGCGCATAGCACCTGAATAGTTATGTTCTTCTGATTTAAGGGGTATCTGGGTCATCCTGTGTTGATATACTACAGTAGTGACCCAAATAAGAGGGGGGACTGATGTTTATTTGACTTCTCGATTAAAGATTCGAACTCAACTTTATTTGGTCCTGGAGTCATTATGCACTACAATTCGGAATAATTGACAATTATGAACTCCAATTACAGTTTAGAGACTCTATCCGCTTACGGACTTTTAGTAAGGATACGGACTCCTATTGATTCGGGTTTAAAGGGGCCCTTCTTGTTTGGGTCAGAACGATACGTAAAGTCCTTGCAATAAAATGTGCTTTTTCCCGCAAATTGGGACCCTAATTTTAATTGTTTACTGGCAAATTCAATGTTGTAGTGCCATGCAAAAAGACATTCGACTCTTAGGCATACATAACAGTAAACAACGTGCGATTTGAACTAAAAACAAAATCAAGAAGTCATCAATGCAAAATAAATAGGAATAAAGCAAAAGAAGAGCTAATAATAAGATACAGGAGGGAATAACTCATGTAAGAGACAATTATATGACGGCAAGAAATGAAAGTATTTCAAAGCGTGTTAAAAGTGCATTCTCATGCCATTCCTAAACTTTCAGGAGGAAATATCCGTTTGTGCGTCTTTTATTACAGGATAAGAGGCAATATGTTGGCGTATAACATATATTCGAATTAAAACGTCTTTTAGGAGTTAAGTGACCTTTTAATTTAATACGACAGCTGTCTTAGCTTATACTATACCTCATCGATTTTTGCAAGGCACAGGCGCAAATTCCAACATATAAACGCCTCTGGGTGGGTGACCTGGCTAATGTCAAAACGATGATTAATTTGGCGCCACCGGAAAGGGTTTGGCGCTAAATAGCTAAGCTAACCTTGTACAGTGTTGGTATATACGCAGGTCACATGCAAACCAAGCACATTCGAACATCAATTTCTATACTTTAATTTTGTGGTAAAAATATCTTAAATTCCTCCGGAATTGAGATGTTTAAATACAGGACGGCAGTCAATTGTGCGTCAATTTGATTCGGGTCAGGGTTGTTTTCCTGTGATTGCTGAAGAATCTTTCTAACCGTGGGTCCTACAGTAAATTTTAAAAAATTAATTATTTAAGCTGGACTAGGAACCATGCTAAACATGTATCGTCTAATGTTATTCTAAGCCGCGAAGTTAGGCCAGAAGCCAGACAAAGGTAGAGAGGGTCCGCATGTTTACTAGAAAGATTTTAGCTCAGCTTAAGCTAGAAGTTTAAGTAAAGCCATTTACATCTGATTTGTTCTAAATTTCAATAACAAGTGCCGAGGCTGCGTATGTTTATACTTGACTGACATATTAACATTTTCCGGTGTAGTGTTCGAAACCCAAAACACGACTGTACTAACCTGGGAACCAACGATTTGCCAGAATTTCAACCAAAAATTTTTCTTCGCCAAGTTTTGAACTGAGTTTAAGTGTTTTTCACGTTTTATCAGGTTCAAAAATCAATTTAACTCTCAGAAAACGGTATGTCCCGTTTTGTTTTGATAAGCCGAAACTTTGACGCTTGTTTGACTTGGCACGAAAAAGTTGTGGTTTTTGATACACAAGCTATGAGTTCGTTATAAGGTATGGAATGAAACATCTCAATGTATTCATAGCAGCTGCTTGTTTCACGTCAGCCTTGTAGCTTGGATTCCATATATTAAAGCCAATGATTTCAAATCAATGTTTTTGCGACGCAGCGCTGCAAGCGATAGAAATTTTGTTGACGTTTCGCTAGCAGGGAGTAGTTTAGGTTTTAAGGTATGTAAAACTGTTTATTTTTATTAGCTTCAAAAAAATTTCGGGAGTATATACCCTCATTATGCCCTCTTGTATACGCAATCGGTCCGTGCAGCATCTGTGTATGTTTGAATTGGCCAAAATTTCTTACAACGTCTAAGCAAACCAGCGGAGTAGATTGCCATGACAGCTGCCAATTGTTGCGTCATTGACCTAGACGAGAAACTTGAACGGCCCTGTTTGGAAGGCGCCGAAGGGTCAAAGGTTAATAAACCATAAGTTTGAATTAACCAGTTTAATTTTCAAGGTTGCTGCTTAATACTAGGCTGTCCAGCATAATGAAACATATCGGAACCAAAAATAGCAGGAAATATAGGGTGCGCCGGAGGGTTTGTTTTAGCAAAATATTTCGTTAATTTTGGTACGATTATGTTGTTCCGGTCAGTGGAGCTATAAATTTATTTTGATCGGTTCTTTTAAACCAAAAAATATTTCAACTTTGTCAGATATAGGTTGTAGAGTGAACAGCGCAGTTTTAAGACAAATTTCAAAGCTAATTAAAATACGAACAATTCTATATGCATGTGTTGACAAAATACACCCTTCTTAAAATATTACTATTTCGCCCACAGTTTCAGTTTTTCTTTCTACGAACTCCGATCTGCGTTGAAATTTGCTAACTCGAACTGTGTTTTACCTGCATGTTTCCGCCAGGGCGCATCCAGGTACTTGATTACTTTCCCTGTGTTATTTGATAAAAGGCAAATGCTTTGTTCACACTTAATTCTTTGAAAATTCTACTACACAGGTCGTCCAAGACCGAATTTACCACAGTCACAATTAGAACAACTCACCGTTTTAGATACCACCAAAAATAATCAATATATTCGTAATCAAAAAAATTACTATTTGTTATTATGCGAACAATTATTGCGCATAACTGTTTAACACAGTTTGCCATTTCACACTTGTGTTTCTACAACAAATTGACTCCAATAGTTGATTTAGTGTTGGTCATTTTGGACCCCAAGGTTGTTTTCAATAACACACAACAGAGGGCAAAAGCTCAAGACAACCCTTATGACGAACAAGAAAGCCTACCAGCTAGAGAGATATGATATCAGGCCAACCAGGGCATTAAAATAACATATTCGTAGTAGAAACTGTGATGTATCTATCTATACACAGTGGTTTATTGTTCAAAAACAAAACGACCACACGACCAATTGTTGTCGGTCGTTATATACAAAGAGGAACACGGAGAATATTTACCCTGAATTTCCTGCAAAAGTTAAGACTTGAGAACAGGCGCGGGGAAATTACCTCGTGTCGTATGCTTGCATTAAATTTCTTGAATTATTAATTCATCTCACAAAATAAAAACCAGGCTATACCGCTGGTGCGATTTTGGTCTTCAGAGAAAACAATATAAGGTTTGTTTCAATTAAATTTCGATTGAAACGTTAAATATCTCACATGTATTATTCTAAAAATTTAACAGTTATAAAAACGTGAACTATACAGCAAAATAAATTAATTAGTTTGTAATTAAAATTAGCTCATTGGAAGCTCGGCAAGCAAAGAGGACCCACAAAGGTTCAGCAGAAAAATACGGGGGATATTACCTTTCTTGCAAGCGGGGCAGATACGTTTATATGGGCCATAACCTTACTGAAGCAAATTTCTCTTGTCCTCTCTGGTCCCAGGCGAAAATAAATTAACACGAACGCAAAAACATAAACCATTTTCATGGCTTGATAGCAAACCGGTTAGGTAAAAACACTCATATTCCTTGTGTAATTTGAGGCGGCCAGTGAAGAACAACTGCTGACCAACGCCAGGCGACAACAAAAATGAGTGAACACCGCAATTAATCATTTCGCAGACAATTGAAATTGGAATAATTTTTGCGAAATTGCTTCTCGTGTTTTCAGGCAACAAGGAAATATAAGAGCCGAAGGCTGCCGATTGATTGTGAACTACTAAAACGTCATGGAGTGTGCGATCGGATACTATAAAATGCCTCAGCGGAAATATTACAGTATCCATTTGCAGCCCGATATGAATTGTTTAACTTTGTATAAAAGCAAATCCTAATCACAACTGATGTTTAAAACCAATATGTTGTTATAATTCGGTGTAAATATTGTTTCCAAAAAAGTTTTTACAATTGAATGTGTTTTCTGGAATACATGGCACTGCTATCTCGAGTAAAAACACCGCGATCAATATAACGAATTACATTCCTCTCGTTCGCAAAACAGCGAAAATAACGAGTTTATGTTACAGTTCTGAGCAATCAGCATCTGTTAAATTAGAATTTCAGGACCACGTGTCGATTTGTTAGCCGGTGCAGAATCAGAATATTCAGTTTGCAACATCAAAACACAGATTTAATTGTTTGAAATTAAGAAGTGTTCTGGTTTGAATTTCCAAGCTCTTCATACCAGCCCAAATTTTTAGACGGAACCAAAAACCTTTCCATGTTATCATATTTTAAGTAGCAATTTTGTATTAATAAAGCCCAGCCGTGTCCCGTTTGCCTAATGGCAAAGATTTCACTATTTATATATATCAAGTGCTCTAAATAAATCATTTCATTCATAGCTTCAAGCCAGCATCATATCGGTGTGTGTCAACGAAGTAATAAATACTTAAATTTTAAACATTATTGTGTTAAACGGCATTGAAGAGCGCATCTTGTTTCATTGTGTGCTTTTGTGCTTATTTGAGCAGTTCAATCAAAACGAGTGTGTTACGATTGAATTCAATAAGCAACTACAAGGGCGCTGTGATTAGAGGGCGGGGGTAGTGTGCCCTCTTTAATTCGTATTCGTTTCTATTAAAGCAAGGACACTGAATCACCGACCCACGGTTAACGGTTAGTTAAATTTGGAATCAAGTGTTTAGTCGGTATTAGGGTATCGGGCTTTATCGGTCCAAATCCTTCGTGGTTGAGAAGGTTTAACTTTAAAGTATGCAGTCACGTTCGAGCTTACCTTTATCAGACAGGACCCCATGTTTAACCACATTATTAACTCAATTCTGTATCAGGGATGACTTCTTGCACCCGAAAAATTCGTTCGTGCACAAAAACAGTTTGCCAATCATTGATCCTTCCGGCAAATGAATAGAACAAAGCCGCAACAGCAGTAAAAGCATTTTCATAAGCCTAAGCGTAAGAATGAGCTGATGCCTAAACAAAGTTTAACCATAAAATATATGTAAAACTTAAAGAAGCTTACTCTATGGCACTTTTGCACAAAAACGCTCCGCCCCCTGGTCTTTACATTGGCCAACACTAATAGTTTACACATAAATCAAATCTTTAAAAAATGTCTAAAATCAGGCCCGGACGACTAATAATTAATGAGCCTTCAATTAGTAGCTGAACACGGTCACTTTACACTAAGGGGCTGCTCAATGGCGGATCCAAGGGGGCCCCACCCCGGCCGTGCCCCCCCAACAGCATCTCGACAAAAATTCTATAGCAATTTTGTGACAATAGTTCGTGGTTTGTGTATGGGTCAAAAGTAAGTTTATTATCTGTGAAATTTTGCCCCCCCCCTTTTGAGATCCTCTAGATCCTCTACTGGGGCTGCTCATGTTTCAGTTTAAGGTTCCGGTGTACTGCCCCAAATGATAAACTCAGCTGTGTCTGGCGGGCGTCTGACCTACCGCGCCAGCGAGCCATCCTCGTCCATTAATACTAATACGCCAAGTGTCAAATTTCAGCTTAATTTCAGTGACTGTCTGAAACTATATTTCTTATAAACTTTCGAAACTTTGGAATTTAAGCTTAAACAAACGTTATAACGTCGAATTAATCTTTATTTTGACAACTTCTCAACTGCAGCGGTCTGACGTCTGCGTACATTAGGGGAAGATTTATATATACTAAACGCCGTAAACCGACCGCTCTACAGCGAACACAAGTAGCCAATTTGGATTAATTAAAGCCCCCCTCGACGTTTTTATATTAATAAAAAAAATACTTGTCGTTATTTAGAATGTAGGTATTTTCAAATCTAATCTGAGTCCACGCTAATACCGCGTTAACGGTTATAATTCAAAATAGAAAGTTTCACAAAAAATAGCTAAATCGCATTGCGCGGAGCAGGGTTGTGCACCAAACGGAACTAACTGGCAAACATTGTTTCTTCCAAATGGGCTGAAAAACGAAAAAATCAACTTTTTGAATTGGATTACTTTGAGCTAATAACTTGTACAACAGCGGTAAAACATAGCGGAGAACTGCAATATATAAATTGGGTTTTTCGCACGCTTAGCATCTGGAATGAGTTGTGTTCGTGTCAGGGGCGCGGATTTACTAGGTTTTGCAACTCGTGTTGAGCTGAATATACCAGACGTTTTTCCTGCATGCGTTCCCTGTAGCGATGATGGAAGTGATTTTCAGGTTAACGTAATTTCTGCTACTTCAATAGATGCCTAATTTTAGTCACAATGACTTTTGTTGATGGATTCACTTCTGGTTAAATTCATGTAACAGTGGAACTACAAATACTGTTAGCAGATTTTTTGCCATGTTTTAGACATCTGACAGTTTTAAAGAGTGCATTTTATGGCTGCCATGAGTTGTTAAATAGTCATGTGCTTTTATTAGTATCGTAGCATCCATTAACGTCTTTGCTATGACTCAAAAAGGAATGACCGACTTCATAATAAGAATAATTCTAGCCAGCTTTGTTCTACACATTTTGCTATTTGCGGTGTAATTTGGGTCTACGTATTGGAGACAGAGTGCAATCTGCAGCTTGTATTCAGTCCGGTGTGCCTAAACGCTGCGCAGTGAAATAAAACGTATATGAAGCAGAAAATCCAAAAATTTCGTAGTTGTATTTAAGCGAAAGGTCAAAACTGAACGTAAAGTTTACAAAGTAGCATTTTGACCTCCTTGTCAAACACTGTATCGCAAACATTCATCTTCAACTGTAATATCGAAAGCAATTTCTCAACGTCGTACTGATAATATGCTCAAATTCGTGCAAACACTATCTTGAACAGATACTACTGTCGAAACATATACAAAACTGTAATATATCAAAAAGTATTACAAAGAAACGATTTTTCTTCTATTGAATAGGCTCATCGCGACTGTAAGCTAGGGTGTGCGTGGACTACAGCCAATAGGAACATGGTTCAGTTGAATTGACTTGAAACAATTTATTATTGTTATTAATAACTAAATGTTAGCTGAAGAAAATTGATTTTACAAAGAAGCTACTTTACGAAATCGGTTTCGCCCGTTCACAGACCAAAATTCTCCGCTACGCCAATGACTGTAAGACTGCCAAACTTATCGTAATTTTACGAGTTTTATAGTTGATTTATGCGTGAACCTGTGAAATGTTCTGCAAACGCGTACTGATTTATTTCGCAATCAAAAACTGTATCGAAATAGTAAATCATTTAGCAAAGACGATATTAAATTTAAAAAAAACTGTTTCACTTTGTAGTGCAAATTTGACAATTTTTTACATCACCAATAATGATTTAGCAAAAAGTTATCTTTGGTAAACAGCAAGTTTTCTTCTTGCTGATTATCAAATCGATGAATGATCGCTGGCGAGTTAAGGGGTGTGCAACCCATCTCTACAGGGAGTATTATTTGTTCTTGACGGTCGAGAAACGCTGCCCGCGCACCTGAAATCACTCACTGTAATGTTTATAAAAGCATTGCAGTTTTATCTCTAAACTGCAAACATTGCTACCAGATGGAAGGGGTCATAGTAGGGATGAAGTTTAGCGGGGACAAATCTAACTCGAAATTTCTAAAGAGGCAAAATTACTTTTTGTAGGGTTTGCAATTAACATTTCACAAATACCGCCGGTCCAACAACTTTTGCATGAGGTCATCCTCTTTTAAATTGACATTCTGGCTCCGCTGGTTGCTACTCTTCAACGCAACATTGACTCAAGGTTCTGAAACTAACTGACTCTTTGAAATATGTCAAGAGGCAGGCCCCAAGCCAGCTCACCTAGCTAGGGGGGGCAAATAATTTTTCAGGAGGAGCATCCAAGAGTTTTCAACGAGTTACAAGGAACGTTGGAAATTTTCTAGATAGGCCAATATATTATCCGAGGTGGCTGAACCCCCTGGTCCCCCTTGGCTACGGGCCCACGAAAGATTAATGCTAACTCAGGTTTTAGACGCAATCATATATAATGATTTTTAAGCTGCACCTTATTTATGTTTACTAGACCGACGCAGACAAACGCTTAATTTGAGTAGAAAAAGTCTTCCGTATTATTGCACATAAAATAATTTATTCAAACGGCAGGCACCAGGACTGTACCGCGTGTGAGTTTAAAACGCACATTCTCGATGATTGGCTATAATAAACTTTCACTTTGGATACTTGGGTAAATTCTCCTTCGACAACGGTAATACTGTATTGAACCGAATAAGAGGGGGACTGATATTTATTTGGCCTCTCCAGAGCGTACCACCCTTGTTATTCGGTTACGGACTGCTATTTATTTTTAACCCACGCTCCGCCGCACGTCGTTACTGATTGATATCCGGTACTGTAACTATCCGTTGAGTTAAACGTATATTTGTCTCGTTTCAATAGTTTGAGCGATAATACAAGGTTATACTTAGGAATGTACTTTCAAAATTGAAGTACGCCTTAAAGATTCGAACTCAAATTATTTGGTGCTGGAGTCATTTATGCGCTACAATTAGGGTTAAGTGACATTTATGGACTCTAATTAGGGCATAGGGACTCTATCCGCTTACGGACTCTTATTAGGGCTACGGACTCCAATTGATTTGGACTCAAAATGGGGATCCCCGCTCTTATTACCCTCCCCCTCTTATTCAGGTCAATACAGTATGAACTAATTTCTTAGCGTTGCAAAGTAAAAAATTGAGTTAAAATATGTTAGTAGAATTATAGAAAACTGCTAAAAATGGTCAAATTTGCATTATCCGCTGCCAACATAATATTTCTAAGATGCGGATCATTACTTTATAGTGTATTAATTTTAGTTTAACCCTTAAACGAAAATAAAAAATTTTAACGCTATACAACTTCAATATAAAACAAAAATCATTATTTTTAGAGTGACCCTTTTAGAAAAGCCTACCGCGTCGCTAAACCTGTTTGGGATCAAAGTTACAGCCTGAGGATTTGAACCCAGCGATTACTATAGCTAATAGCCGAACATTAATTGTAGTTCAAAAACTTAGCATCTAAACACATCAAAAAGCAGGTCTGTAGCCACCTCTTCTTGCTAGGGGGACTGTGAATTTTTCAGGAGAAGCATTTACCGGTTTTCAATGAGTTACAAGCAAGTTAAAAATTATTAACGAGGGCTTAAGTTTTTCCAGGGGTGCTGAGACCCACCCTGCCCCCCTTTGGTTACAGGCCTGTCAAAAATACATTTAAGAAATGAAAACAAATTTTTCCTAGTTTTGTTATATGAAACGGGGCTCTTCAGCCAGCTGTGGGAATAAAAGCCGTAATGCGTCTAATTGACCATTAGCATTTTAACTGTATCATATTTTGTGTCAGAATATGACAAAATTAGAAAATGCTAACGTTTTCTGTTTTCGAAAATGGCAAAGGTTGGCGTAACTTGCGAGTCGAAATCACTTTTCCACGGAAAATTTAATCAAGTTCACTGAAAAATAATAAAATTAGTCGTTTTAAAAACCGAACATACAAATAATCAGTGCAAAACAAAAACGTTAGAAATAAATTAAACGCACACATTTTTTTACACTAACACCAGTGTACATCCGGAGGTTTGCCTCCGGCTCCCAGCAAAAATTCAATCTACGGCTCCAGCTCGGGTATTATTCACCTCCGGTTGCACCCGGATTCACGCCGTTTCAAAGTTTTTTGCCGAAAAACTCTGCACAACCACTCAACATTTGAAAAATATAAGAACATTCGGTCAAGACGCAATCTGAAACCTATTTGGTGTAGCTGGTAACCAGCATTTTCTCGTTGTTCCTACAGACTCGCAATATACAACGCCCACTTTTAAAATCAACTTTTTTTAAAATACATTTTACTGGCTTTCAAGATTAATCTGTACTAAAATAACGTCTGTCTTCAAAACAATTAATTTCTTTCATTTGTAAGCTTAAAATCCTGTCGGTTTTACGGTTTTATTCGTATAACAATAAATAATTAGTGCTATTATATACCGCGCCATATGGACAATTGTACAAATATATACCACCCCATAATGTTGACATATCGTCTGCTGAGGTGCGCATTTTACGAGGGCTTGTTTCTTCCTTTAATCCCCAATTAAACACCGTATTTTGCTTTTCGCTGCAGTTGTTAAAATTATAATTCGTTTTCAAACGAACAGATTATTTAATTTTCACAATATTAAAATAAATTTCTTTCAGTTGTCCATTAGAAACATCAACTCTGCATTGTGTAGCATGTCCCTAACCAGCTCATCTTACCATTGGAGCTAAAGAATTCACAGAGTGACAGTGTTTCCGATGACGTACAAGCGAAGTAAAAGCTTTTCTAGGGGAACTAACTGATCATCCCAGTCTGACTACGGGGCTAGGTTTAAGGATCGTGAAAAAATCTGGTGTCATTTTTCAACAGAGCTGCTTCCAGTGAAAAATTCAATGTCACATACATTGCAAAAAATGGGGAGTCAAATTGACTCCCTCCGAAATAAGGCTTTTCCTGACTACACAAACTGAGTTAAAATTCGACTCCGCCAGAGTCAAATTCGAGTAGTCAGGAAAAGCCTATTTCCCAGAGAGTCAATTTGATTGCAGATTTTTTACAGTGTGCCTTTCGAATAGAGGATTTTGTTTTCAAACCAAAGTGCTGTATCGGCAGGCAACTACTGCAGTCTTCCAGATGAGAGACGGCAACTGATAGTTATTTCAATTGTCCAAAGGGTATCTATTAGGTTGAGATTTTTTTCGATTAAGCTCCAGTTATGTGGACCAAATACCTTTAAATAGCCAGCCTATTACTGTATGGTTTCAGCTCATTACTTTTGCAATATACCTACTGTGTCTTGATGCCAATTTCTTATGTGGGTCTGAATATAGGTTGCTGAAAACGTGATTCAAAAATATATTTCTACAAGAAATCGACAGGGCTTCCTTAGTGTTGAGGGCCCAGCTCATTGTTCTCCATTACGATTGAGATCGTCAAAAACTATTATTAATGCCACCCTAATTGTTTGTAAAATAAAAGTATCAACACTTTTTAGATCAGTTTCTGACCCAGGATATCTTCGAGGTGTACTTTGTCTTTAGCTGAAATACAGGTAGTCAAAATGTGCATATTCAAGACATTTTCCTTGTATTAATAATTCGATACAAACTTTCATAAATCTAAGGTTAATATGGTTGGTTGATGTGAGCAATTGCGGTTAAAGAATCATGTTTTTTCACCACTTTAGGAAATATCTAAAAAATGTTTCTCAACGCTTCCGGTGAGAGAGGCAGATGTTTCCAGTGCTTTAACGGGGTATGCATGACAAACACAGATACAAAAAAGAATGATGAAAAATTAGCAGAACACTGTGCGTGTCACCTAAGCTCTATTAATGTGTTCGAGTAAGAAACTAAAATTTCGTTCATCTGCAAACTTTGAATATATTAAATTAGTAAAATTTAAACATCATTAAAAGTGACATAAAACAACAATAGATTCAAATAATTGCATTTATGCTAAAGTGCAGAGTCTAATTATACGTAATATGCAGTCTTAACCCTCAATGGCCCGACAGTCTACATATGTAGACATAACCAGTTCGACAATTGATTGTTCGGCAGGTGCTATAGTTAAGAATCTATTGTTTAATTTCCATCGATAATTATTCTGTTATAGTAGTATAAAAAACTTATAGCATTGTGGGAACAAAAGTTTGCTGTACAGTGAGTCATATACCTATATAACCCGACCGTCTACATATGTAGACAGATGTTGATTTGATCATAGTTTGAGTTTTGACAAGAATTGGAACGTTTTGTTCTTACACACGGTTTTGTATGGTGAGGTAAAGTCAGGGAAATGTCAGGTTTGCATAAATTATCTTTGACTGAGGTCGTACGACGTGTATTAGAACCAAGTGATTCAGAGACAGAAGATGACAAACCGGACGACAATAGTTCAAATGACGACTCAGAATCAGTTGAGTTAGGTCAATGCAGTAGTGAAGAGGCTGCTATTTATGAGCAAGATAGTGATGGTGAATTACAAAAACAATCGGACGCATCTAGTAGTGAGTTGAGCGATATGGACGAGACTTCTAGTGGAAGTAATGTGTTTTTGTCAGCGTCCGGTGTTGAGTGGCATTCTACAACACCGCCTGTCCGTGTGTTAGCTAGAAATATAATTCGCTTTCGCGAAGGCACTGCAGTAAACCCTACAACAGAGTCACAAGCATTTTATCTTTATATAAACGAGCCCATTTTACATACAATTCAGCGACTCACTAGTAGGCGACTGCGGGCGGGCAATTTTTCAACGCTACCAATGTGCGAGCTGAAAGCTTGGCTTGGGGTGGTAATCAGAGCTGGTGCAGATCGCGATAACATGTCTCCAGTGGCTTCACTATTCACCAAAAACGACAGCAGGCCCTTTTACCGCTGCGCGCTGTCAAAAAACAGAATGAAACAGTTGCTGGAAAATGTAACATTCGACAACAAACTGACTCGCCGGGAGCGTCAAAAAAGTAACAAAATGGCTGCTATACGAGATGTTTGGGACCTATTTCAGTCCAACTTACGTCTTCATTATATACCGTCCGAATCACTTACAGTAGATGAACAGCTCTACGGGTATAGAGGATATGCACCGGGGCGAGCGTACATGCCGGCGAAACCTGCTAAGTACCGTTGCACAACGCATTCATTGTCATGAAACTGAACGGATATCAAAAGTCACGCAATGTTTTCACGAAAAAAGTAGCCGAACAACTAGCGCAAGACAATATGACCAAACGTTACAGTAGTGAAAAAATTTACGCAAAACCAAAGGATTCATTTATGGCTTACGGGCTGCCTCAAAAGCGAAACGAACCTTCTACATCTGGTAAACCGACCAAATGTCAGGTCACAAGTTGTCGCAAATCTACGAGATTGAGCTGTTCGTCATGTGGAAAACGAGTGTGCAAGGACCACATGAATCGCACCATAACGTGCAACGACTGTGCTTAACTGGACAACGCGCCCGCAGTGGGAGGCTGGACGGGGAGCGGGTGGAACTCCGCCAGAACACTAGTTCTGACTGTCTCAAGCCAGTTAAAGGAGGAGAGCACCCTGAGATAAGCCAAAACTAACGCTAGTTGTGTTGTCTACATATGTAGACCGTTGGGGCTGATTAAGGTGAAAATTTTGCCGGGCCGTTGAGGGTTAAAGCGCGACGCGAAACACAAAGCACGCGCTTTTGCTTTAAATGGTAAGAAACTAATTTTAGTAATTTTGAACTATATGAAATTTAAAATTTAAATGCTTAAATTTTTCGAAGAAAACATTTGTGATGTTCCTGTAAAAGTTGAAACCAGGACACTTATTCAAAACCAAAATTACTTATTGAACTTTAGGATTTGTATCCTCCGCGTATATGGGTAAAGAATGAAACCCTCGTAACATTTAATATTTTTTAAATTTTAAACAAAAATTCAAAGCTTTGTTTAATGTGCTATAAACTAGAAAACAGCGCCAGTACTTCATTTGTATCTAATTTTGCCAATTGAACAACAAATGCGCCCGCGTCCAGGTGTAAAATGTTGATTATTATACGTTATGAAAGTGTAAATCAGCATGAATTTTGTCTAAATGATGAAATATTATGCAGGTAATAATTTTTCAGATGTAATATAATACGGAGTTTACGTTATAGCTGGGGCAACCCGGAACACGTTTTGTGGGTATTACAAATATAGAGTAAAACAATTTTTTCTGCAGGTTAAACCGCTTTCTAATTAAAAAATTGAGTAGTTTGCTATTCTGAGGTGGCGTTCACGTTTGTACTGCATTATCATATATGATATACGACATATTATGTGCCAATGACATGATCGCAATTGTCTGCAATGTTATACTATAGCTAACCTGAGTACCCTGTATGATACTATATTTGAAATGACAATTATTTGACTTATAGAAGCATATTTAAAAGGAATTTCCGTCAAAAACAAAAACACAAGCTAATTTTACATTTGAAATCATTTACTGCTACGTTATCTAACTTTTTAGTATTTGATTTAATAGAGCGCGTAAATTACGTTGTCCTGTATAATATCATATTTGGTAGACTTTTGGAATACCATACCATATTCCCATAGTCCCGTTCTATCATGTGGCATATTGCTACTTGTTTACGATGATGTCATGAGGTCAGCGATTTGTAAAGCCAATTTTCATGTGACATTTACATTATGTCGTAACACCCGTTATTTAGATCACAGCATGCTGAAGTCGAAGCAACATGGACAAACCGTCCTCTGAGCCAGCCCCAGTTAGGTATAACGTGAACCCGCATCGGAGCGAATTAGTTTATCAAAATTGAAACTAATTGACAAATTTTCGAAAAAGTTGTTGGAGAGTTAAGTCGGCAAAGGGTGTCTAAGTTGGTTTTTAGACATAACACAGATATATTTAAGATAAATACATCTATGTTTCTGAATTTTTAATCACGTTCGATATAAAACTTGCAAATGTGTCTGATAAAGCAATAAATAGGGTATATAATCTTAAAAGCTTTGGTTTGTATGAGAGAACAGTTAAAAATAGTGTTATTTTTGACAGGCAATGCAGCTTTGGCAAAAGTTTAAACAATCCGAACCTGCGTTCGAAACTTTTCAACGCAACTTAAAATGTTAAAACTGTACAAAAATTCAGTTCACTTAGCATTAACAAAATTCTATTATCAGATACACGAAATCACATTCATAGTTTTCGCTTACGAACAGGGACGCCTCGTATAATAAACGCCGCTGTTCCCACGGGAACACTGAACTATATATAATTTTACTAAAAGTTTTTTTTCTGAAAATAATATTTTACGAATAATTTTTAATTTGAACTATCAAAATTTGAGTGGAGAATCCGGCTAGAGTAGTTTGTAATGAATGGGGGGGCTGCATTGAAAAACAGTTAAAACATTGATTCTTCAAAGTAGTTACGGTTGGCAAACGGTTATTAACGATGGTTACAGCGCAATGTCTTCACCAATGGCAGTAAAATCGGATTTGAGTGTTGCTCAATTTTGGGTACGCACGTTTTAAAAGTACATTTTAAATTTTATCTCGTTTATTGAACAATTTTTTGAACTGTTCAATTTGTGATTGATCGTTGAATTAACGTAAAATATGTTTGCTATTTGGAGTTAATAGTTTTTTCGACAAAAATCACACAAAGCCAAAATGTGGTCGTGCTGTTAAACTATTTTTGTGGAATATAGGATAGTTGACTCGTTTTTAAAGCACAGAAATGTGGTTTCTTTTTTTTTAATTTGCCTCTTGATTTAGACGCAAACTTTTTAGCAAAATTAAAAGTTTTGCTTCATCTCTGGCTCTGGTTCGTGCAAAATTTGGTTCGCTTCGGTACCGGTTTATTTCACCTCCGGCTGTACCATGTTAACTGGTGATTGTGAGCAGGTGTCAGCGAACAGCCAAACACTAAATAACTGGCGACACCTTTAATAGTACAAAAGGGCAAATTTTTCACTTCATGTGTATTTAAGGGACGGGTCAGTTAGTTTATTCTCGCTACGTTTAAATTGAAAATCGCTGATTATACGTAAACAGTCACAGAACAGTGACGATTTGCCACTACACTGCAAAAAATAGTGAGTCAAATTGACTCTCTCCGAAATACGCTCTACCGGACTACACAAACTGAGTCCAATTCGACTCCGTCAGAGTCAAACATGCGATTTAGCGAGTTGAATTTGACTCAGTTTGTATAGTCCCGTAGAGCCTATTTCGGAGAGTGTCAATTTGACTCACCGTTTTTTGCAGTGTATCAAAATATTGGGCAACTATTTTGTCCGGTTATTAACCATGTATAAACATCCCAAAACAACGCACTTGTCTGCGATTAACAGCAGCAATGAAATATTGTACGAGATTTAGAAAAGATCACAACATGGATGTCCGGTATTTAATAGCAATCAGTACTTATATAAATGTCGAAACAAAAATTGTACCGAAGTAAGATTTTTTCAAATACTACAGTCGAACAGTTAACGAAATCGGATTAAACAGCGGCAAAATCTAACATTTGACACGTTGAGGCACCAGAACAATATCTAAATTTATCACAAAAGTTAAGAATTGTTTATTCGTTTATAAAATAAGATACGAAAAATGCCATACCCGTACGCATGTAAAATTACCGTTCCTGGGCTCAACGACTTTTAATTAGTCAGTAAAAGTACGTGTTAGCTGCCAGAAACTGATGAATCACCAAAATATATACTGACTGACAAATGAAATCATGTTTATCAGGTAATGTCAAAGTTTACTTCGGTTGCCTCGAACCAATCTGGCTCTGAATCGCCATACATCCTGTAACAAAATTAACAGCAACAATAACAACAACAATAAAAATAATAATAATCATAATAATTTTAATAATAACAGCAACCACTACAATAATTCGTTCAACGTTGTGAAACTGCACAAGGGTCTAGACATATATAACATGAAGCCGTATTTTCAATTGTGTATAGCACATAATAGTTTTCATATGGTATCAAACAAGCAAACTAAACCAGCCACTAACTAGATATTTGGCGAAAGGCCAAATGTGCGCTCACCGCTAGCCAATTTCAACGTGCACGTTTCTTCTGTATATAATGCTCCTTTTGGTTTGTAAGTTTACGGAAACGCCTATAGTTATCGTTATTGCACGGTCGCAAAAGTTTTGTAACTGATTATAACACTGATTGCATAGCGTTTTAATTGTGGATTCAGCTCAAATTTCCGGCATTGCTGGTATTGGTTCGGCTGATTCGTGACAATCTGAATAGCTTTTTCTAAGAGATTCACAAACTGAAGGCGACACGAAAGTCAGTTTTAAGGCCTAAGGGGAGAAATTTTTTAAGTTAATTAAAATGTAAGACAAGTAACGCTTCAACGGACGACCGAAACTGAAGTCCTTCTCTGTGCACGTGCAACCGAAACTCTGGTTCCGGTAGGGAAATCCGTTCTCATTCAAAAATTAAAGAAAAATTGACATATTACTCTAACTTATTTTTCTAAAATTGTTTGAACGTGTACTGTCAAAACTTTCAATTTTTTCATACTCCATAATTTAACATATGTTTCCACCTACTGCATTTGTTTCAGGATTTTGACATTCTAAATGGTGTGTTTACAGCTTTAAAAGCGATAAAATAGCGTTTAAAAATGAATTTTTAGCGGAGCAAAGCAACTGGCTGGCTACACAAATGGTGATCAATGCCTAATACACCACATTTTTGTTATAATAAATGCCAAAAGGCTATAGTTTTCATGTTGTTAGGGTAGTGTTCATTTATCCTGGTTTTGCAGAAATCTTTGTTGCATAACATAAGAGATAGCCGCTGTAGTACATCCTTACTCTGCGTATGAAAAATAACTATAAATTTAAGATATTCTTGTTTTTGGTGCAGTGGCGGATCCAGGATTTCAAAATGGGGGGGGGCCAAAATTTCACAGGTAATAAACTTTATTTTTGACCCGCACACAAACCACGAACTATTGCCATAAAATTGCTATATAATTTTTGTCGAGATGGTGTTGGGGGGGCCATGACCGGGGTGGCCCCCCCTTGGCTCCGCCATTGTTTTGGTGACATAATTCTCATTTCGAATGTTATGAAATATTGAAGATTATGGGAAAGCGAAAACAGGATCCACCCGAAAACAGGATCCACCACTCGCTTGCGGCGACAATAATACTGTGTGTTGGAGAAGAAGCTGCGTAAAATTTTGTGAAGAGCTGTATATGGTACTGAAATAGCTTTGAATTACCTCATACGAGACGTCAACGTCGCTGCCAAAACGTGACTTTACCAAATCCATCACTTCTTGAGCAATATTTTCTTGTGAAGTTCCTTCAATTGACACGTATTCACAGTCGGATGACGCAAAATGGCACGAAATGGCCTAAAACAGGCTTAGATCAAGGTTTACCTATGCGCACAGATCAGCCTAAGCATTTGCCTAAATCTCGCACATATTTATCCTTAGGCTTATAACAAGGTTTACCTATGTTTAAGCATAAAGCCTAAGCATTTGCCTAAGCCTAAGCTTCAATTTTAAATGTCGGAGATAAAGTGTACAAGATCCCAGCATTACTTCTTGCTTGCAAGAAATGAACAGGTGCACTATTCTACTCCACCACATTTCACAGAAGGTAATCTAAACTTACATCAGGTTGTTTACATTTTAGGTCACTTGCATAGATAACAATACAGCACTCTGCTGTTACGCTAACGCACCGTTAAGCGTAACCAGGATTTCATCTCGGAAGAGTGCGTGTACAATAAAAGCCTGTTAGAAACTTTTTCTTGTTTCTCCGAAAATTTCGAAAAGATTTATTATCCTATCTCCAGCATATACGCCAATGTAAGCCAAATATAAACTATTTAAACTTTTACACTCGACAAGCACAACAGACTCACTTTTCGGTATCCCGTAGTTGTATTAGCGCCTGATCCGTGTATAAGCAGCGGATGAAAGAAAACCACATCGCCTGGATTCATTTCAACGTGTACACGATCCCAACTTGGATCAAAGTTTTGAATGCCATGGTACATTTTATTGACTCCACCCTGAAAGACAACGTTTCATATACACAGAATGTATTAAAAACGCTGAAGCAATATGTAATCTAATAAGGTGTATATGTGTAAATCTTTAAGTGTCCATGTACTCTAACCGACCCACGTTTGCTTCAAAATGGTTGGATTTTGAAAAAACTTAAATATTTCATCTTCTTCAGAAATCATCAGTAGCATTTCACCTTGAACTGAAATGTTTTAAAAAAATCTGTTTTCTATCATCAGTTCAATTTGCCGATTCTCGAAATTTACAACAAATAATCATTGCTCTTCAAAAATATACATGGTTCAGCCATTTATTTAGCAAAATTGTTAAGCCTGCTGATTTTAGATTTGATTCTGGCCCGCAGCCAACCCATCCTTGCTAGGTGGCTAAACGTTTTTCAGGATGGTCATACAAGGGTTTCGATGACCTACAAGCAAGATTGAAAATTTTTCTACAAGGCATAATTCCATCCAATGAAGCTGATCCCCGTGTTCCCCTTTGGCTACGGCTCGGCTCTATTTAGGATAAATATGCGATAACAGATATTCTTCAAACAGCATCAGTTAGCATAAGCAAGTTTTAAACAAGGCAACATAGGCATTTTGCCAGTTAAATCAGAAATGGCTGGTATTAGATCGATATTTAACTAACAATGAGGCTGGTGCGTATTTTTAAACGAAGCTGTAGCGACTGCTAGAATTTACCTCCCATTTCGGATAATCATGTGGTAACAGACGTCCTTTATGAGATCCTGGAATAACGACCAGGCAACCATTTGCACGATGAACTGGTTCCATTGCGGTCCACGCGCAAACAATTTTAGACGCAGGTCGGAATGGAAAATAATGTAAATCTTGATGCATTGGATGACGTGACGTTTTTGTGCCTGAAATACCAAATTTAATTAACCGCTAAAATTAAAAAAAATGGTAATAGAAACTCTATAAATAACGCTGGCATGCCGAACGTGCGTCATCGGAGCATAGTTTCAGCTTTACATTCAATTAAGAGTAGAAACTAATCAAACAACTTTGACTAGCATAGTATAGTTTACCGAGGCTATCCGTATGGTTGTGTCCAAGCTAGCAATCTTGAAATGTACGCAAATGTAATATGTCCTGTGCCTCCATTCTCAAATGTGTATAGCACCTATCATCAGTAGTTGATAGATCTTGTAACTTTCGCATTACAATAATGTGAGCTTCGAAATCCAGCCGTATTTTCAGATTTGAATTCCCCTATTTCTGTGCAAAATTTGATATGTTCAACGGCAACATTTCGTCAGATTGAAAACCTATCATTAACTGGTGACGGTTGTTATACACATTTGAGAATTTGGGCCCTTATACCAACACATGACATACTTTTCAGGTTTTGGACACGTAATCAAAATTACCTGGGTCCGGCGGTTTATTTATGAGCATTGTATGCATGGCCATAATATTTGCGCCAACGAGACATTGCACAACATCCAAAATCTAAAATACTATTGTCGCTAAAAGTTTAATTTTAACATTAAAGTTTAGTTTTTAACACAAACATCAGTTGTATGCTAAACTGTAAAGAAACTTAGCAGGCAGCACACACACAACCCAACGTTTCAAACCTTGAAATAAATTTTAGATCAGTTTTGTCAACTATAGACACAGCCTCAATGACGAATCCAGAATTTATTGACGGGGGGCGGGAGATATGTGAAAACGCTCGTGAGTGAGAAGCGAAAAGCAATTTTAATGCTAAATCAGCACAAAATTTTTAGTGTCCTTGATGCGGGTGTAAGCCTAGGTGGCCCTCTTGAATCAGCATTCCTTATTGAATTACAGTCAAAGATGTTTCAATTTTTTTGAAAGCAAATATTTTTATCGGTTTCTGCGATGCCGACCTTCCACAGCTCATAACTCTTCGATAGAGCACGATTTTCAGTGGAGCGGGGGCATACATGCACTGAGCAACAATAGATATATTATAAAACAAATCATTGACTGTGTTGTTCGCTACAGTATATTCATTATGCCCATAATATACGAAAACGATTAAAGTTTACGCAAGCAAGTTCGACCAAAATTCAATTGAAATTGTGGTTATTCGGTTGAGATTTAGTTTTTTTGCAAGATTCAGCTTTAAAATTTGATATTCAGTATATAACAATTAACAAGTACCAAAATTTTGCTCTAGAATTTGCTGAGTGACTTAACATTTAGTGTAAAAGTTAAACAGTTCAGGAAAACCATCTCGTTTCGACGTTTGGATTTTCTTGTGACAAATACTTAGTACACGAGACCCAGGTCAATTATTGGGGCCTGCCCCACTGATTGACAGATAGAATACGGAACTTAGAGACTAGGAGGCTTACACTGCACTTAGGCTTATGTTTAGGCTTACGCTCAGGCTTAGTCTTAAATTTAGGTTGACCCATGTATAGCTAAGGAATCGTTTTTTCCGGGGACTTTAATAGAGTAAGCTTAAACTTTAGGCTAATTTTTTGGTTTGGTTTAAGCTTAGGCTTCGATAAGCTTATCGTTACGTTTAGACGTAGGGTTAGGCTTAGGTGTACGCTTATACTGCTGTTACAGCTTTTAGCTATACATTGGCTCCTTATAGTTACCATAGGCCATACATATTGATAACCAATCGCACCAACCTGTGGAACTTTGCAGTATTCAAAAAGTATCGAATCATCTTGAAAATCCTGTAACTTATTGATGCAATCTTCGGCAGGCACGTCGGAACGTTTGACAAGCGCCACATCTTTCATTACTGTCATGCCAGATGGTCGCTTGTCAATGGATTCTAATTCGCATATTTCCTTAAATCGAACCCTGGAAAATTTTTGAAAAAAATTGAACTGGGACACTGCAGTAGGGTGGGACCTCTCCCAAATTCCAGGGTGGGGCCCCTTGTGACGATTAAAATATTTTTCAAATTTTTTGTTTGACATATTATTAGGGTGGCGGTCCCCTCTTTAAGGAGGGAGCCCTCTAAATGGGGGGTATGGGAGGTGGCCGCTCCTGCTCTGGCTGTGGGCTAAGTAAAACACTACAGTATCAAAGTTGAAAACTTAACCTTTAACGTCAACTGTAAACATCGATATTAATCCATAAAAGTTTGAATCGAAAAGTATAAAATTCTGTTTTAAACAAGAACTATTTCTTAAGCTCAAGCGTTTCAACGAAGCTTTTCAACGCGCTAAACTAATAAATGTTGTTTTTCCTATGCGAAATGAATTTAAAACTTTTCGTCGCTATTCAACCTGCTTGCTTTTCTATTTCACTTACCTAAATTTTCTCAAACTATCGGGTGAAACGAGACCTTTTACGATAATATAACCATTGTCAGTGTAACACTGCAGTTGCTCACGTGACAGAAACGAATGCTTGGATACACTCATTGCGAAATGTATAAATACATCTGAAGTTTTATAAAGCAATCAAGTCCTAGATGCAATGATAGATATCATATCCTATCTAAAATCGGGCACGTAGCCAAGGGAATGGGCCAGGGGGAGCTTAGCGCCTCTGGAAGGATTATGACCTCCTAGAAGATTTTCATCCTTGCATGTAAGTCATCGAAAACCCTCTATTCTATGCCTGTCCTGAAAAATGTTTAGCGGCCCCCTAGCAAGGTAAGATAGCTACTGGCCTGGTCTTTCCACTGGTGGACAAGCGTAGCGTGCGGGACAGGATTTGGTTTTTCAAATTTTAGGGTTGCGCTATACTGGGCATCCGGCGGTGTCCGTCACCGTGCGTCACCAGTACGGCGCCGTCGGTCACCATACGTTATCGTGCCACGTGAGTTAGTTGCGTACGATACCGCACGGTGACGGACGGCGCCATACGGGTGACGGGCCGGACGTAACAAAAGTATAGCGCAACCCTTACGGTGTGTGAAAAATAGTGCGAAAATTTCTTCACGTGCGCAAAAAATTATTGCAATGAATGAAATAAAAATAATTTCACAATTGCGAATATACTTGGTAATTCAACTAAACTCAAAATATTCAACGTTAATTTCATTATGAAACGGAAACGTTAGTATAAAAACGCGTTAGCAAAGCTAGCAAATTTTCCTTAGGCTAAAGAAAAATGAAAAAAAAATAGCAGAGAACGCTTCATCATGCTTTCGCACTGATTTCTTACAAAAACAAACTATGGTGCTGGACTCATTAACTGGGAGGCTTAGGTTTAGGATTAGACTTATATGTAAAGGTTTCGGTTTAGGCTTAGCCTCAGGCTTAAGTTCATATTTTAATAAGGTGAGCTTGTATATTTTACGTGCGCCACACATGCTCACACAATTCGTGTCATGAACACAATTTGGACGTGACTAAAACATGGACTTAAGCTTACAGATTGTCTCAGTGGGAGGGTAAGCGTTGTTCTAGCGTATGCCCAAGTCTAAAATAATGTTTTAGAAGCACATAAACGTCTAAGATCTAACAAAACCTGAACCTGAACGGCTAGTAAACTCTAGGTGTAATCATCAACAACAATCACTTAAAAATCGAAACATAAATAACTTTGAATCTACGGCCCATATTCTCAAATGCGTATAGCACCTATCATCAGTTAGCGTTAGGTTTTCAAACTGACGAACAACTGCTATTGCAGATCAGAAAATTGGTGCAAATGTAGGGCAAATTAAACGCAAACAATGTGCTGAATTTCGAACCTCAACATGAGCATGTTCCAAAGTTAAAGGACGTATCACCAGAGCTCGTATTCTCAAATGTGTACAGGACCTATCACCAATGGTGATAGGTCCTGTACACATTTGAGAATACGGACTCTAAACCAAATTATAAGCTAACGTTTATTCTGCACACATGTATTTTGAATCTTAAGGTCAGAGAATGAACCTAACCTTGATCTTCAACATACGATTATTTTTTACCCGTTAGCAGCAAAATTCGTTACACCATAACTTTAAATAAACCGCTAGCCTTGCAGCCTTCAACTGGTGATAGGTGCTGTACACATTTGAGTATACGGGCTCTAAACCATATTATAAGCTAACATTTATCCTGCACACATGTATTTTGAATCTTAAGGTCAGAGAATGAACCTAACCTTGATCTTCAACATACGATTATTTTTTACCCGTTAGCACCAAAATTCGTTACACCATAACTTTAAATAAACCGCTAGCCTTGCAGCCTTAAATTTGAACTCGGCACGTTAATATATATCTACAATATGAATCAAAAACTTGTCGAAGTCAATAGCTTAGCAGGAAAAACTCTCCAGATATGAGTTTCCAAGCCAAGGTGACCAATAATCGTTTAGAATTTAATTTCTTCACAAAATTGTAAGCTAAGCATTTACAGCGTTGCAGCCTTAAAAATTAAACTGTATTCTCACATTATCACCAATTTGTTACACGTTTTGTATTACTTTGAAATCGGCGAATTGCGAGCTTCGTATTAAATCAGCATAATCTTCAAGTATGATTTGCACTTAATATTCTTTGCAACTTTCGCCCATGTAAACATCAGGGGTGGAACGTTTTTGTGTGTGGCACTGCAATAGAACAAGCTTAAGGCTTTAGAGTTTTTTGCTTAGGATTCGGTACAAGCTTATTCTTACGGTTAGGATTGGGCATACGCTTAGAAATATGCTTATACTACATTTACGGACGTGTTCTATACATTGGCGGCAACATTTAAGATCTGCAACTGCAACAAGAGTTCATAAGTTTGAAAACCTATCGCAAACTGGTGATAGGTGCTCTGTGTAGGGTGCAACCGGAATTCCGGTTCCAGTTCCGGCATTTTTTCACCTTCCGGTTCCGGTACGTTTACCGGATTTAAAAATTCCGGTGTTATAATTTGGCCATTTTCTTAACTTTGCTAATTTTTAAGAGAATCTCTTTTGAAAGCCACTTGTACTCCGAATATAAGCCATTGATGGTGGATTTCACTTCAGTCGAGGACGAAAATCTAAAATACAACAAATAAAATAAATACCTACGTTCGACTAAGGTTGTTTCACAAATAATAGAGCAAAAAATACGATTAAAATGAAATGTTTGGTGAAATGCATTTTTCACTTTCCGGTTCCGGTAAAATTTTCAAATTCCGGTTCCGGTTCCGGTAAAATTTTCAAATTCCAGTTCCGGTAAATTGTAATTCCGGTTGGACCCTGGCTCTATGCATTTCAGAATATCAGCCCTCATAAAAGTGTATAACGCGTATCTCGACGGTTTTTGTTGTAAAAACACTAAAAACAAACGTAAAACCTAAAACAGAAGCATTTCACTGATAACGGATGAAAACTGTAATTCAAAGTATATTTTGAGCACAATTTGTTGTTTATCGTAGGCCAAACTGTAACACAGGCCAATAGTTATGTAAGTTATTAGCAGTTTACCCTTATCCCAATAGCAATTAGATGAATATGTAGTAAAGAAAAGACTCAAAAAAAGGGGAAACAAAAATTTTCAAGACATGGAATTTAATTGTCTGATAGCATTGTGATACCACAATGAAGGCGCAACATTTTTTCAAACTATCGGTGGTGGAATACATCGCCTTCGTTGTGGTTTCCCTCCATTGATACTTCTGAAACCAAGAAAGTCGCAATTCCAATCACTGAAATAAATTCAGGTCGGAATTACAAGTTCATATTAGCCGGAGAACAGGCCCATAGTCAACTCACCTTGCTAGGGGGGTCTAGAAACTTTTTAGGAGGAGCATACAAGGTTTTTCGTTGACTTGCAAGTGGAAACATTTTAGCTGGGCGAAATTTTTGCATGGGGGGTAAGGTTCCTCTGTGGCTATGGTCAGGTCGTGTACCGGCAAACAAATCGACATGCGGATATGGAATACTAAATTATCGGATGCTTATTGCTCAAAATTGTAACATAAAAAACAGTTTGACCTGGTGTAAACTGGCATTGAACTTATACGCCAATCAGCTTTGATTATGCGAACAGACTCAGTATCGTTAACCAATCAATGTTGGTGTTACATCACTGTGGTTTTGCGATATCTCACTGTCGCTAATGGCCTAGGCCAAACAAGGACTTACGCACAGAGGCATTGGGAGGCCGTCCTTCCCAAATTTAGCTGGTTCCAAATACAATTTTCTCAGGCCCGTAGTCAGCTCACCTTGCTAGAGGGGGATAAAAATTATTCAGGAGGGGCATTCAAGGGTTTTCAGTGACTTGCAAGCAAGGTTGAAAATTTTCTAGGGGGGCTAAAGTTTTTTCAAGGGGCTTAGCCCCCTGGCCCCCCTTGGCTACGTGCCCGAATTTTCTGCGGACGCCCCTGAGGCAAAACTATTAGCTTCGAATAGAAGATTGGCCGTGGCCAGTTGGTAGTTTGCCTGAATAGCAGATTGGCTTACGACATACACATTCAAACAAACAGTGCACTATTGAACAACAGATAAAATACAAACACTGCTCCATTTGTAAACACAATAGTATACAGAAACTATTTTTGCACGCTGTGTTTTTCGTTATGTATCGATCGATGTGTGTCTGTTCGGCATTGTGTAATTTTAAAATTGTGTCTGAATCTTGAACAAATTCACTCGAGACGCCCAAATTTTGATTCCCCAATTAGCGCTGGTTGCTGGGGGGAAGGGGCTAGAAATTTCTCAAATGGGGTAAAGTTTTTGATGACCAACAAGTAAAGGTTGAAAATTTTCTAAAGCGTGCCAAAATTTTTCCAGGCGGGGCTGAGCCGCCACCATATCACTTTGGCTAAGGGGCTCGTAGGTCTGTAGCTTGAGTCCAAGAGGACTTCTTCGGGACTTGCCGCTAAATTTGGTCTTGGGCCTATCAATAGTATGAGATGCGCCATGATATTTTTGATTCCGAAGAGGAGTAAATTTGCCACGGCCGACCAGAGCTGGCGTGCGGCATCTTTCCAGCCATCTGTCGCCGCAAAATAGCTTTCTACAGAGTGGAAGCACTTCTCCAGCTGTTTCACTACCGTTCGACGTGGTTTACAGCAGCTCCGGATGATGAACACGCAATTGAGGAGCTGCTTTGACAACACGAACGCACCCAATGTCGCTCTTCGTTCCGCTATAAACTGCAACCTTAAATTAGAATTGTGTGATGCAAACTTCCGTGGAACAATTAACTATTACATGTAGTACACATATTTACATATTGCATGCCGTGCCGACAACTCTCGCAAAATACCACTTTGCGATCAGAAGCGGAGAAAGTATTATAAAATGCTCTCGCTCACATTAATATAGAAACTGTTAAGTAATTCTGTTATATACTGCAGTGATCCGAATATGAGGGAGGTAATAAGAGGGGTCCACATTTTGAGTTCCAATCAATAAGAGTGCGTATCCTTAAAAACGGTCCGTAAGCGGATAGAAACCCTAACCATAATTAGAGTCCATAAATGTCAATTATCCCAATTTATAGTGCATTATTGACTCCAGGACCAAATAAAGTTGAATTCGAAACTTTAAAGCATACTTATGTTTTGAAAGTACCTTCCTAAGTATAACCTTGCATTATCGTTCAAGGTTTTAATACAAGACGAATAAACATTGCATTCAACGGATAGTTGCAATATCGGACATATATCAGTAACGAAGGGCGGATTCAAAATAAATAACGGTCCGTAACCGAATAATAGGGGAGTGCCCTCTGGAGAGGCCAAATAAATATCAGTCCCCCTCTTATTCGGGTCACTACAGTATACAATAAATAACATCGGTTAGTACAGTATTGTTGCTGCTGAATGTCGCAAACAACTTTTCTTTTAAAACGGATCGTATTTTTTCTCTGTGTTCGCGTTGATGTTAAACGCCACCGGCTTCTAAAATATAAGTATTTTTCAAGCTAAAACGATGGAAATTTCAATATGAAGGATTTAATCAAGAAAAGAATCGTTGTTCTAAAGACATCTTGAGGCAATTGCTATTTATTGCGTTGTTTTGATTTTTTATATTTGTAATGTTTGCAACAATTGGGTTTTATGTATTGAACTGTTGCATACAAATGTGTAAAGCACAAGAGAATGCATCTAAAAGTAAACTTATTTTACATCGTTTTCACAAAGAAAAAGTCGTATAAACGTATATAAAAGAAAATAGAGGTATATATCGTGGTGTAACTGGATATCTGTTTGCGTTTCCGTTTTCGGTAAAATCTGTGTCCGTTTTCGTTTCCGTTCCCGTTAATATAAAAATAACGGAAATTACACTATTTTTACGTTCAACATTTAGTTATAAATCATTTACAGATATGCTGCCATTTTTCGAAATGAAATAAAAATTACGAAATTCATTCAAAGTTTTAAAAATTTAAAAGCATCCGCCATTTTTTCTTTGAAATCTTTCAAAGACCGTTGATTTTATGCACGCCTCAAATGTTTTGGCAGAAAAATAAAACATTTTTGAAACTTTTATACTTCAATATTCGTTTTCTGTTTCCGTTGTGTTTACTATCCGTTTCCACCCTGACATATATTGCCCCTTAATTACTGAAGGGCGCTAAAATTTAAACACGTTGAACAAGTTTTAGAATTATATGGTATCCTAGAGATATGCACATTTTCACTTGCTATGTCCTTTCGCTTCAAACGTTTTGCATGTACCTTTACAACCTCTTAGGTTGGCAGAAGAACAAAACATTTTTGTAACTTTTATATTTCAACAATATCCGTTTTTCATTTCCGTTTCTGTTATTTTTACTATCCGTTTACACTCTGACAAACGCCGATTTTAAGCAAACACGGAAACAAAACAAATTCAGTTGTATCCTGATGCGCATCAACTTCTTGTAAAACACTAGTCAAATTACTTTATCTTGACCGTTTAGTGGTTTGTAGTACTTGTCAAATAACACTGTGAATTCAGATGAGTTGGTTAATCGACTGAAAGTTGAATCATTTATGGTTAATCTTTCCGAGTTAGGTAAAGTTCAAAACATACTCTATTGACTAAAGCTAGTCTGCGAGCGTTGTAAAAGCAAAAGTTCGGTGATTTAATATTTAGCTGGGTTTAAAATTTTGTTGTTTATAGTCAGCTTTCAGGTGTAAAATTCGTTGTAGCTGTAACGCAAAACTTCATTAAACAGCAAATCACCAGCTGTCTTTAAAATACTTATTTTTACTTCAGACGCGGGTTAAACATGGCTCCTGGTCCGATCTTTTTAGCGTGGGTAAACTTGCGTGTAAAACAATTCTTATTTGCCTGGGCAAAGCGCGGGTCAGGTAAAAAATCTTTACCTACATCCCACTCTAGTTGAAATGCTCTTAACAGATTGTCTGTTTTTCGACATAGATGTGTTGAAATTGTTTGATTTGAAATAAAGAACAACATTTATCCACAAAATTACAAACTTTGGCCTGGAATATAGTAATACACGTTTTCAACTTTTATACCACAATATCCTTTTCTGTATTCATCTCGTCCATTATTTACAATTCAGATAGTATCTTTTTCGGTTTCCGGTATTTCTATTATCCGTTTACACCCTGTTGTGCACATTTCATGTAACAATAAATAATATAACAAGCTAAAAACCGCTACGAGAATGAAAATTAAATATGCTGCGTTATACCTATAATGCAAGATGTGTTTGCTACAAAAATTGCAGCGCATGTTACTTTAAGGGGCGTCTAGGTTCTGGTGGGTCTATAAAAGAGTGCGTTTAGATTCTAGATTACAATTTTTTTGCTTAGGCTTAGGCTTAGCCTTAAGGGTAGGAACACACTTTTGCAGCGCTTATGCTTAGGCTTAGGATTAGGAATACGCTTATTCTACTGTTACGCCCCTAAAAGTAACATTGGCCAAAATTGCTATAATATTTTCTTGTGAATCGTAGTAATTCGTAGCAGGAATTTTATAAAAAGTTTTAGGTCATAGCTATTTATAGTCATGGTCCTACCGAGCTCAAATCAAAAAATTAGCACATCATCAATGTTTCAATCGATCAATTTACCGCAACTGATTATAACATTTGTCGTAATTGCAATGATTGTAACTGCTTTTCTTTTGGCAATGGTATGGCTTCTGATGTATTTGCTCGAACGTCGCAGGCTTCAGAATTCCGCTGCTAGAGCATCTTTTACCAGAACTCCTGATTTACTATCATCTGTTCAATTGAAAAAGCGTCGCGATACCAGGCTAGTGATTTTTGAGCTGATTCTTTGCACTTTTTAGTTCCACCAAAAACGTTGTTGGAATACACAGATCATAATTTGCGCCATTACAAAGCAGGTAACAATTTACCTGCACATTGCCTTAATCACTTGTCAAACTGAAAAATTTGCAATTGTCTGCAAGCCTCATATTATGGACGCCGTTAATAGTAATTTGTCGTTCACTTTTATGCAAATTTTAATCAAATATCTCCAGTAAAGTTGTATCAAATCAGCTACCTGGAAAACTTGTGTCAGAGATGTACTTAAATATGACGCTAATTGATCCCGGGGTCAAACAAAGTTATGGGTCATCCACGTTATACTGTCTACGCTACTGTAAAAAATTGTCCCCACTTACGAGCCCCTCACTTTGTAGTTGTAGTGTTACTAAATGACATGTCCAAATGTCACCCATATCCTGTATAGACCTTCCGGACAACTCGCATACCCTCTAAACAGCCTATACTTTGTCACATTGCCGTCCATACCCATGCTACACTGTCGATGCGTCATATGAAGGACAACTGTTTTGTCCCGAGTCTGTCAGAACAGACTCTGTTTAGTCACCTAAAGAGTCTGTTTCAAGGGACTCTGTTTTACAGAGTCTGTCTGAAGGGACTATTGTAGAGCTTAATATTGAGTATGCCGCAACCACGGGCGAAAGAAGGGTGCAACTACCGTTGGGCTTGGTGTGCGACGTTAAAGGGTTCCCACTCGCCCGTCCTCCCCTGGGGGACAACAGTGTAGGGTTCCGGAGCTATATATTTACACCCCAGCCGCCGCCCCCCCTCACCGGTCACGACAAAGTTTGTTTTCGACAGGGACACCGGGGTTTAACTTTCTGGTATACCAGAGTTATTATATTCTAACCTGCTCTGCTTGAATGGGGCGGGACGTTCTCTTGCAAGTTATCTTTTACCGGCAAAAACCTTCCTGCCCCCTCTTTTAAAAATTTCTGGTTGCAGTTAATTTTTAAGAAAGTAAATTTTTAGAACACTGCAACGTTTTTAAAACAAGCCCTAGTTACGGGCTGTGGACTGTCAACAAGCTCTTTTTCGGACGTCCCGATGTCAGACACTGTGTCCAGACAGTGTCTAATTTGTCCTTAGTCCCTTCGAAGGGACTACTGTCAAAACAATCTAGCTAGGTACACCTTGTGTAAAGTCTTAACATCGTAAGAACAATGTCGTTTTGTCCAGCCCTTGAAACCAGGGGTGTGGACAATTTTTTACAGTAGCGTAGACAGTATTACGTGGATGACCCATTATCGCTACGTTTTTTGGTTGCGATATTCACATTAACGTCGCATGATGTTATGATACATATATGGCCTTTACACACTGATTTTGTAAGCCAATGTCACACGACATATCAATTTTTTTCGTGAACTTGCGATGTATACACATTTACAGCAGGGTGTGACCGGCTATCTTTTCCCGTTTCCCGGTAAAAATAACGGAAATTCTGTTCGTTTATGTTCAGAATTAGTTATTAAACGCGTATTTATCTTGCAATTTTTCGTTGCAGATATGCTGCAATTTTTTTCAAAGGAAATAAAAATATAAAACAAAAACTTCGATGCATCCCAGAAGCGTACCGAGAGAGGCGGCGTTTCCCCCAAATCGGAATCGGTTCGTGCGTCATATTTATATTAGATACAAAAATTACGTCTAGCGTCTTGCTTGGTTCGCTCGCGGGGTTAAAGAAACTAATTGAGACTCTTCAAACAACGCATAGCTTCTATCTTGCTTCGCTCGCGAGGTTTTGAAAGCTCACCCTAAATCATGGCTACGAGCTTTCCCACACTTTGTTTTAACTCCAAAACAAAGATTGCCCACAAAGACCCTATACTGAAGTTCTGTACTAAAATTGAAGCTAATGCGGGGTTCACGTTACCAATTGTGTGCTTGGTACCTGTTTTGTCACTATCGCGATATTTTCTGCAAATCGTGTTCACGTAAGGAACAATTCGATCTGGCCCAACTATCAAAGATTCAGGGCACCTAAAAGAAAACTGTGAAATTGGTCTCGGAGCCGAGTGGGAAAACAGTGACCAATCTCATAAATCCTGTCAAAAAATAAATGGGTCATTATTAAGGAGTTCTAAGTTACTTTTAGGTGGAAGTCGTAGCCACGGACCTGCAATACTTTCCCCTTCAAATATTTGACCGAAAAAGTTCAGACTTTGTTTACTTTCTCTAAATTATTTTTTATATAAATATGGTGGTTGTTGTGGTCATTTGCAGGCTGGGTCAAATAGGCGTTCAAAAACGATGTGCGTTCATTATTTTCTAAATGTTTATTTTTAAAACATAACAATGTCCTGCAAAATGTGGTCGCACACACACAGGTTGAAAACCGTAATCCACAACTGAACCAAGTTACAAACTCTAGTATTAGGCTGAGTATACAAATTTATAAGTTTTAGGAACAATTTAGCTTGGGAATACCTCAAACCAATTCGAAATCAACGTTCTATGACGTCCACAAGAAGTTTTGACGAGTCGTATTGTTTAATGCTTCAAAGATTCCAACGCAACACAGCATTTGTGCATGAAATATCGCGAGTTACTGCTGAAAATGGATACATCGCGCTTGAAATGGAACCAGACACTAACAACAGCAACAAAGTCAACGAAATCAACCAGGACGACGCCAGCAAACGCAGCAACAACAGTCGCCATTACAGCGACGACATCTATAGCCGCAACATCAATAATGATAGCACCAACTGTAACAGCATCATCAACAACAACAGCAACAGCAGCAACAACAACAACAACAACAACAACAACAACAACAACAACAACAACAACAACACCAACAACAACAACAACACCAACACCAACAACAACAACACCACCACCATCAACAACAACAACAACCACAACAACACCACCACCAACAACAACAACAACAACAACACCACCACCAACAACAACAACAACCACAACACCACCACCACCACAACCACCAACAACAACAACAACAGCACGAACAACAACAACAACAACCGCAACGCCACCACCAACAACAACAACAGCACGAACAACAACAACAACAACCGCAACACCACCACCACCAACAACAACAACAACAACAACAACAACACCACCAACAACAACCACAACAACACCACCACCACCACCACCAACAACAACAACAACAACAATAACAAAAACAACAACCACAACAAAAATAATAATAATAATAATAACATCAACAATAACAAGAACAGCATCATCATCAAAACCAACAACAATAACATCAACAAAAGCAAAGAGGACAACAATTCTAATCCATTTGGTTTAAATTCACTCGTTGAGTCAAATTGTTTAAACAACCCCCAAGGTAATCCAAAAAATTCTATCGCAAACAAGGAGGATACCGAAGATAACAACACTGTTTCCGAATATGCGGTTGTTGAAGTTTGTAGAAAAGATTCTGAACCCTTCAGACAGAACAATTGTCTGTTTGCCGAGTTTTCTCAAACGTTAAACAAAAACTTGGCAGGTTATCATTCACAGTCAACAAATTACGTTTGTGCCGATATGTTGCAGTTGGAGGACAGCGGAAATGTTGGATCCTTGTTGACTACTGCTACTCGTGTTAGTAAAGGTAAATATTATTAAAATAAGTATAGACAAGCTACTATTTGACGGGTTTTTTAATTTTAACAACTTCATATTTTGGATGAAACTTGAAGTATTTAAGAATCTAATCAGACAGAGCATTTACTGCATGTCCCTTGTACGTAAGCAGCATGCTACCGTTTTCAAAGGCGTAAAGATTGTTTTACAAGGCTCGAAAGTTTCTTGCGGCTAAAACTAGCAGCTACAAGTTTTGTTCAAAAATTCATTCGAAGAACTTACAGCTGCCAATTATTGATGAATATACGCAAGAAATTAATTCTCTTGTATGAATAGTTTGGCAAGCCAAAAAGTTCCCCTTTATTGGTTGAGCTGAACTTTGCTCGAGATTTATCGCAATCGCCTGCAAAGTACTGATATAGTTTTCTCTTCACGATTTAGGATGAAAAGGATGTTTCTTTGCAAATAGCTGCAGCTGTGAATTTGTTCAAATTGCAGCTCCGAGTTCTCGCTACAAAAACTTGCACATGTGAATAGAGCGTAACTGAACATTACAACCAACTCCCAAACGTTTCTAGCTTGAATTCAAATTGAAATTGACGTGTTTTCTCGTACGAATTTAGTGAAATAAGTTTGTTAACATTTTGAGTTAAATGTCCACTTATTCTGAGTTTTCCTTTAAAATATTAAAGTTTGCAGAGTTCTGGAATCAATTAAAATTGTCTCCTATAGCAATGGTACTAAACTTTGGACCAAGGTTAAGCTTTTCCTTCAAACGCTGACTGAATAACAGAAAAATAATTCAATTGTTTCACTGACGAAATTGAAAATGCTGTGAGGTGTTGCCGGTTCCGGATGGCTCGGTGAGCTAAAAAACAGAAACTATAAAACTGAGAATGTCAAGTTCACATTTTCATATATTATCGATTTATAGCGCGGCTGCAACCCAACATTGAGAAGCTAGTAAAAGTTTTATATCCCAAAAATGCTACGGAGCTTGTGCCGAAGGCAAATGGTCTTCAATATTGTTGGTGCGCTATTGTTCTTATGGATCGATTCTAAAGTACTATAGTTGTAAACTTTAAGTAGTCACTGGTTTTTGGTATCGCTAAATGGCAGAAAACCAGCAGCGGGTGCAGGAGAAGATGGCTCTTGACTCTGCGACAACAGTATTTCAAGGCTAAACCATTTGGGCCAATGTAAACATCAGGGGCGGAGCAGTATTATAAGCATATTTCTAAGCCTAAGCCTAACAGTTAGCCTAAGCGTAAGCGTAAGAATGAGTGTATTCCTAAGCCTAAGCCTAAACCTAAGCCTAAGCCAAGCAGAAAAAATTAGTCTAAAGCTTAGCTTACTGTTTTCTAGTTCCACAGAAAAAGCTCCTGATCTTTAGATGGGCCAACAATTGGAATGCAAAATATTCAGCGATTTCTAAACAGTGTTTAGCGCGCCAATTTTCTTCTACTCAACCTGTTGTTTAAATTTTAGGTCCATTAAACCGTGTGGTTTCTACGCCAATCACCAACACTCATACTGTTCAAAGTTTGCCAGCAAATGCAAAACCAAATTTACTTCCAATTCGGCAAAACTTATCGACGCGGAAAACTGTGACTTTTGGAATTTTGGACGAAGTTCGTCTCATGTCCCCTGATTCAGAACAACCACCCAAAATAAGCGCATGGTCGCATGTTGTCTTGCGCCGCAGTGCTAGACCCGAAATGTCTTGGAGCCAAACAAATAAATGCCCCACTGCAACACAACCCAAACATTGCACAGGGTTAACTCTAGTATCTCATGCTGCTGGAATATCTACTAACAATCCATCCGATGTATTTTTGAGTAAAACGTTACCTGAAAAATTACTTGAACCTACCAGCGAAAAAAACCATTCCAATAATAACGCCGAAAAGCCAACAACTGATACTCAGAGCAAAATCAGTCGAATCCTGAAAAAAGTTGGAATCGAGTTTGTTGAAACGATATAATGTCAACCTAAAAATGCAACTTAAGTTTGTTGATAAAAGTTGTTTTTTCTATAGTGTCGTGTTAATATTAAATGAATTAGTCGTGGGGATGAGGTAGTGTATTTCCCCAGCGGTAAAATTGAGATAATAATTGTGGTAACATTTGCTAAGGTAGTGATAAAATGTTTCGTACCTTTGGCGGAAGTGTACTTAAAGCAACCAATTATTAATATATAAATAGTTAAAACATATACTTTGCTCTGTCAAAACGAACTCTGAATCCATTGCAGTAAAAATTTCTTACATACGTGTATTTTGACCATTACGTGCAAACTTAGAAATTCTACCTCCGTAAATAAGTGAAAGCTACTGCATATTGGCTAACATATCTAAAAATGCTTGAAGCTTTGCTGACATTTTACGTGTTGTTTAGTGCGACTCTTCTTTAAGAACAACGCTTTCAGCGGTTTTCATTCGAGCTGCTTTGGTTATGATGGAATTATCAGGCAGTTCAGGCAACCGTAAAATGTCTTGATTTTTGAAACAATATATAATATTTCGCAATAGTGTTTTAAATCATTAATAGCTTCGCCTCGAAATCGTTTAATAAGCTTTCTGCTCATATTAATTTTTTTTGCCGCCGTCACGTTTACGAAATGCGACTGTTTTCGTGATTTGTGACAGTTGCTCTGGTGGTATGTTTATAACAAATGGCGCTGTTTGTGTTGCATTGCGTGAGAACGACTTGTCAGCCGAGTTACGCATAACGAAGTGAGCAGAAAATAATTACTCACAAAATCCTGGTTTTGATTTCTGTAGGGGGGCTAGACCGGGGTGTCCCACCTTGCATATGTCAGCGAGCAAGCGCACAGGTAGAATTAGCGCATCAACACCACTTTCAATCTGTGAACCAGGGAAATATTTTATGGCATTGCTTCCTCGCAAAAATATTGGTGGGTTGTTTGACGTCGATGGAACAATATATGTTGCAGCTATGCCACTGCATCAATTTAAGCATTAGTTACTACTTATAAAAAATTCTTCGTATAGTTACAAATGTTTTGCACCAAAAATCTTAAAACTACGTATCGTTCAAAACAATCTGCCCGTGATCTATACATGGACTAGAACAATTGGTCGGCTCGAAGACCTGGGGGCCCCAGAAAACCTGGCCGTTATACGAGAGGGAAAAGTGTTCCTTTGTCGCATTTACAATCATCGCGTTATCGATATTTATGTAACGACTCGTTTGTATTGCCTAAGAGATTTCAAGCCATTCAATTTCCGTGTTCAAGATTTTCTAGTGTAGGCGTTGTATGATATTGATTTTATAACACTGAAGAAAGTTTATATTCAAAATATTTTTTCTTTTTTGTTTTCCTTTCTTACACACGCTGGTATTTCGTCTAATTGCTAACAAAAAGTAGGTATGCAAGTAGGTAAGCTTCGTTCTGAACAACGAACAGTGACGGATTCATAAACTTGTGATGGGAAAGGCCGTGTGATATATCTCATATTAATAGGAGCTCTCCGATCAAAAAGCCAAACGCAATTTTAAAGCAAAATCTTGGCAAACATTTAGTTTTTTTCTTTCTGTTTTAAGGTCTAACTTGGATTCGCTCCCTTTGAATCCGGTGTTGACCACTAAAAACTATGGTATAAATTGATTAATCATTGTTTACTATACTTAGCTTTGTACTATCGCTACTAAGACAGTTGTTTTGGTTGCGCACGATACGCTATCTTTTTCTTACCAGCTATTTTGCCGTTATATTTTGAATTCGTTTGTTTTTAGTTTAGTATTTTAACCCAATTCCCTTCCGCGATACTACTTGCAGACCTTATGACAAAGTTTAAATTAGTTTGTTAATTCCAGCGTCATTTTTTGAGTTTGGTCTTATCGCAAAGTTAGCACTGAAGTACTCAAATACAGTAGTGATCGTAGAATGATCAAATTACCGGTAAACAACGAGAGGATTTTACAACAACAGCATACTAAAAGAATTTTGTAAATAATATCAAACTAGTAGTCCGTAATTGCACACATGAGCAGCTCTCTTAAATAAAATACATTTTGTTTTGGCATATGTTTCTTAGAATGTCTTGTTTTAAGCAAGTCTGTACTTAAGCCTTAAAACTTGATTGACAATTGTGCATTCAGTTACAATACAAATTCTTTAACCTGCGTTGGTCCGGTAGAAATAATGGACCTCGGTATACATTATCCACAGAGGAAAATACTAGACCCCAATTGATGCCTGCTTAATATACAAATTACATACATGTTAAAATATACGCATAAATGAAACACGCTTCGTCTTAAATATAACACAAAGAAAAAGTAAACAACAATCTTTATTTTCAAAAATTTTCACTTAGAAGTGTAGAAGCAAACTTGCATATGGAATGAAAATCTGCTGGAACCCTGCCCAAAATACGTATGTGGGAAGTCCCAGCTTTACTATATAGATTATTCTTGCTCGACATCCAGTGTTTCCTACACCGTTAAATTATTCTCATTCAACGAAGTAAATAAAATCAATAGAAGTTTCCAACAGTAATTAGCAAGAATTGCTGTTTCAGTTAAGTACTAACGAATATTCAATATTTAACCATATGTTGGCAGGGATTCTGTATATTCAGCCTATAAAAGCCTGCACTCGTCAAATTTTTATTTATCACAGAAATGGTATTTGTCACAAATTTTAAACCCACCATGAACTGCAACCATAGGTAAATTTTCGTTAGGATTTCTACAGAGATTTTTACCATGCATAACAGTAATCATTCCCACCAGTCTCGATACTTATACACGTTTCGACTGTACTGTATTTTTGTTTTTCTCAACGAAATGTCTGGAGCTCGCATGTGCACAACATTATGGTTCATATGAATCCTGCGTGGACAAAATTATGTAACTTTTGTGGAAAAGAAACTTATATTGTTTAAGATTTAACAAGCAGCCTCTAAAAGCGGCAATGAAGACGGGGTAAATAAAACAAATATAAGATAAATTTTCCGAAAATACTATATTCTTCACGTTGTCTATTGAGTTTATAGCAACAACAGACAATTAATGTGGCTCAGTGGATATTCGTCAAATTTGTTAAACAATTCTCATTAGCCTGTCCGCTCCCAAGAATGCAGCTTCGATAGCTAATCAGAAATCTGTTTCTCGTCTTGTAGTAACGTTTAACTCCCGTTATTTCAAAACTTCGTTCAGAGCCTAAGTTGTCCCAAACAGCTTCAAGCGTTACATTTATCGCGTAAGCCTTTCAGCAACAATCTACTGAAATTTTATGGAGACAGTTTAACCTGAAATTTTGCAAGCTACAAATTTTAGTAACATGTGACTAAGTCACAAGAGTTCACTGCAAAAAATGGTGAGTCAAATTGACTCTCTCCGAAGCTTTTCCTGACTACACAAACTCAGTCAAAATTCGACTCCACCCGAGTCAAATTCGACTCAATTTGACTCTGGCGGAGTCGAATTTTAACTCAGTTTGTGTAGTCAGAAAAAGCCTATTTGGGAAAGAGTGAATTTGACTCACCATTTTTTGCAGTGTAGGATTAGAATTAATTACTGTTTCCTACCGATACTGTCACTAAAGTTCTGTAATTACTGTTGGCTAAAACTTTGACTGAATCATTTTTTATTTAGAATTTGAATTTCTGTTTAAAATGCAAATCATTTTTCGTGCGTCCTACTTGTTAAGTTTTTGCATATGGCTTTAAAAGTTTTTAATTTAAAAATAAAATATGCAAAAACAATATCAATCAAGGATAAGAAACAAACTGTTGACAAGCAGTCATTGACTAAAATACCGAAATGGATAGTGACCAAAATACGCCAAATGGCGTGAAATGACCGTTTTTGCAGTCTTAATATAACTAGGGATCCAAATAAGTTTCCCTCAATAATTGAGAGGATGAGACTTTCATTGATACATCTTAGGCGGAACACTTTATTAAATCTTTGAATGAAACATTTAAAATTTGAAAACAGTCCTACAGTTTGTACAAATGACCAGAAAAACAATTCAACGTGATAGCGATTTTCACCGAAAACTATTTCGTCGCAGCCAGAAAAATTAAACTCTAGCACCTAAGTCAACCGTCTTGTCCATTCGGCTCCGCCAACCCACCAGGACAAAATGGTACACAAATAAATCATATTCTAAAATGTGTAGTGTGCTGTGGATTAGTGTTTTACATATATACAAAGTACAAATGTACATTGTGCATGTACATAAAAATATGCAAATCACCTTGATGGTAAACACGACAAGATCAAAGTTTTGCAAAATCAGGGGGGACAAATAGGGCATATTTAAGGGGGTCACTTATGAATTAACCCTCGAAAAATTTCAGTTCTTTTCCATCTTGTTGAAAGCAGAATTTTAGCAACTTTCATTTACCCAATAAAACCAAAATTTCATTAAGTAAGCTAGAATTATCGCTTTTTCTTTTTGCAAATTTGGTAAAATTTACACCCCGAAACATTAACTGCTTTTAATAGAGACGGCCTCCAGGCCGTCTCAAAGAAAGCTTGATGAACGTGAATCTATAATGAAAAAGTTGCTGTTAAAACCTCCTGCATTACAGATTTTGTAAGGATAAATCTTTTTATTCACGAAGAATCGGCTGTTTTACAAAACGGGACGGACATCTTTTTAGTTTTAAAATTATTATTTAAAATTTTAATCGTAATTATAATGAAATCAAATTCAAATTGCTGTTATAATACTATTGCTTTGTTGAAAAATGAATTAACTGTGCTGTTTATGTTGTGTTTATTTTTTATCGCCGCTGAGCCGTTTCAATGCGACTGTAATGACAGTTTTAGCGATTGTACTACAGAAGGCAAATGTACAACCAACGGCACTTGTTATGTTATTGGAAAACGTCTTGTTAGCTACGTTAAGCAGAGACAAATTGCCGGACAACAGGAGTTACAAATTAAACAAACCGTCCGCAAGGGCTGCTTTGATTCCGATAGCAGTTGGTATCCATGTCATAATACAACATATCCGGTGACATCTGGTGATACACGTGAAATAGTACATTCTCGTGTAGAATTGCACGATTGTCAATGCAAAGGGGTAAGACTCAGGGATTTATATACAACGGCCGCGATGTGTGCGACCCATGACTTATACGCGTGTTTAGTGGATCCGTGACCCATTTGACCTACGACCCATCGTGATTCGTTAAAGGTCACAAAATTTTGATCTTGAATCTACTAACCCATTTTCAAACCTGATAAAACTGTTCTACCAGGGAGTAAACGGATAGTAAAAGTAATGGAAACGGATAGGGATCGAAATAAATTAAAATGGAAAACGGGGATATTGAAGTAAAAAAGAATGTTTCAAAAATATTTTTCGGCCAACAGAATGGAGACGTACAAATATTCACCGGACTTTCTAAAATTTTAAAGAAAAATATAGCCGCTGCACGAAAATATGTTTTAATTTTTACTTTATTTGGAACAATTTTAGCATATCTGTCATGAAAAATTGCGAGATATATACGTGATTTATAACTAATTTTGAGCGTAAAAATAACGAAATTCCCGCTATTTCTAGAACCAAAACGAATATCGATTTTTAAGGGAAACCGATATTCAGTAACACTCTGAATTTTACTAAATTGCATCACAGGTTGCATTAGAGGGTTCCGGGCAAATAAGTTATTTGTATTTCGAATAGAGGTGGCAAATTGTTAACGGTACGGCATGCCATAAGGCAAACCATCCTCTTTTAAGGGCGCAGCAGGCTACCTGTTCTTCCTCTAAGTAAGCCGTTGTGTAATAGATAGAATAGGGATAATTGCCTCCCGCCAGCTCAAACCTTTGTATAAAATAATGACGAAATTTCGACGCTGCCTCGATCAGATCAGAAGCTGTCTATGCATGCTCAAGCAACTGTCTTCACAATTATGAAAAAAGTAATAAATGCAATTTTATTTGACGTACGATTTCAGAAAATACTAAAATTAACAAAAAATTGTTTTCAGGACATGTGCAATCAGCATATTGACAGCATGATTGCCATGATGCAAGGAAACTAAATCGCACCAAAAAGAAAGCGTTCATAACAAACTATGCATTTCTTGACTGATCGTTAAATTAAAGACCTGTGTGAATCATATGGAAGTCTGCACACTTTCATGCTAAGCAGAAAATCGTAACAAGATTAATAAATTAATACAAAAATGACGCAAAACTTTATATCGAGTAGAACAAAACAGGACCAATTAGATTCTAAATTGGAAATTATATTTATAGCAAATAGTAACGAGAAAGCCATATTTATTTATTTTTATAAATGTGAGCACGGGGCACCTCAAAATAACCATTTTATGCCTCTAAGGACTAAATTCACTTTTAGGTAAGTCCATCTAACAAATTCACGCAACATGCTTAGGGAAAACTGGATTATCTTACTTGCTCGAGACAGTGTTGTTGCTATATTTTCAAGAGAAGTTAAAAGAACAAACGAGAACTTTTACGGCAAAATTAGAATTTCCAGTCAAACTTTAAATTTTCCTGCCATAATTTGAATTTTCCTTACAAAATTTGAATTTTTCGCTAAAATTCGAATTTTTCGCTAAAACAATTAATTTTCCCGAAACAAATTTAATTTGCCATCAAAAATTTACGTTTTAACGCTAAATTTTAAATTTACCACCAAAATTTGAGTTTTGCAGCCAAAATTTGATTTTCCCTCTAAAAAATTGTTCCGCCGTTATTTGAATTTTCCCGCCAAAATCGCTGTGAAAAGCGAACACATTAATGACAATTTTTCAGTTGCTTCTAATATGTCAGATATCTTATATCTGCGTCCGAACGTCTTTATTAAGGTGTCCGGCATAGTTTTCAAGATATACTATGGCATCCAGTACTAAGTAGCTATGTAGGCTACAGCAGATGGTATAGCTTGGCCAGTTAATGTTTAATGGACACTATAGCGTTTTTAACAAACGTCGGGACATTTTGTGTGCAATTCATACAAATGTAACGTAGGATTGACATTACATTATTTGGAGTTCAGTTCCCAAGACTTGATACTGAAAATTTGAGATTTTGATTTACTACAACTTTTTAACCAAATATCCCAGACCAATGGTCAGGGTATTCTTATTGTGTACCATACGTGTTGGGTTGAATGATCGCAAAATCATGACCAGAATTCAAAAGTCTTGTTTTGTTGTTTTGAAGGCCAGTTTTCGCTAGCAGAAAAGCAAGTATCAAGTCACAGAAGAAAGATGAACCAAGAGTGCATGTTGTCCTTGACTAGCACCTCACTATTCTTAAAGAAACTCCAGCAGCCCCTTGCGTTTCATTGTGAAGACTGTGTAAAAAATATTAAATAACCTAAATGATCATTGATTGCAAGCATGTCTGTATGTGATAGATACAGCACATGCACCCAAACTATCAATCAAATGGCGGTGCATACGAGTAATACGTCATCCACATTAAAGAGTGGCGTGGTGGATAACTGAAATTCAATTTCAGGAAATTTTAAAATTTAGACGTGTGCAATTGCCGTGTGTCGGAATTGAACTAAAATATCAGTCAAACATATTACTCAATGGTGTTTTTAAGAATTGGGTAAGTTTTCAATGTATCTAAAAATAATAGCCTGTTAACATTGAACAACAATGTAATGTGGCGCTCATTGAATTGAATTTCATTTCAGTTCTTATATCGCACAGACGGTGTTTAGGAATTGAAACGTTCCTTTGACTTAGAGTATTGTAATTGACAGTCAGCTGAATTGTAGTGTTATGGTATTGACAAAATTTATTTAAGACTTTAAAGATTTAATTCATATAATTTAGTTACACTTTGTTGCTGTTGTTTGAGAGTTGATTAATTATTTCGACTTAAACTTGAAACGTATTCACGTATATCCAAGCTCTTCAAGTCAAAAAGCAGACATGTTGACATAATTAATACCGAAGAGACCGGAGCATTCAAGCATAAAAAGAACACTTGGCCGAAATCAGAATCAAAACGAAAATTTTGGTCGAAATTACAATTGAAATACCTAAATGAGGTTCCCTTTTGAACCTAGGTCTTCAAGTTGGGGGTCTGCTGTGCCAACGCTTAACTACATTTTTATAGTTTAAATCGCCGATACCTATGAGCAAAATGATTGCGACGCCAACGCAAATGCAATGAAAAATTAAAAACGCAGCACAATACGTTTCGCTCTAAGAGTCCGTAAGTTTTTGTTAATATAGATTTATAGACGGTCCTGTTTTATATGAATACTCTCCTTGCATTTACTATTTGAATGACTCTTATTTTTAAGTAAGTAAGTAAGTAAAGTAAGTAAGTAAGTAAGTAAATAAGTAAGTAGTGCCAAACATGGACTTTTGAATTTGAACCAATACATATTGGAAGCACGCAATTTAATGTTCAAATCAAAACAAGTTGTCTGTATTCTAATCCATATTGTGTAATTTTCATGAATTATGCACCCTGATTCATGTTTAATGTTAGTGTGCAGCCGATATTTCATAATTGCTTCGGTTATGTAACAGATCAAATTGTAAAAGACCTGTAATGCTCCATTCTAAATAAGTTTAGTGGAGACACCTGTTAATTAGACCAATTAGTTCATAAAATAATTTAGCTGCATCCCTGCATCTGAAAGAGTTTTTCATAACGTTAAGATATTTTCATTTGAGGTATTAGCAACATAATACTTAAAGCCCGTGTCAAATTCGAATGTTTTTAGAATTACACGCGAGTGAGGGAGTAACAACTGTTTGTAAATTAATCTGAGGATTTTCGCAATTTTGGGTGGTTGGATCCAGGGCATTAATGGAGCTAAAATCCACTGTGGCGTTTTGATACATAGCGGCTCGCTACAGACCGTTTGGAAAAATAACATCTGCAAAGTTTTATGCAGGCGAGCAACCACGCGTATATGGTAAGGAAGTGGTGGCACCATGACACATATATATTATGCACGAAGAGCAAGGATATGACGGAAGTAGAACTGACAGAGAACACTGTGATTCCAGTAAGCGATATGTCAGACACATTTTTACTACCTACCGCAGGTTGACAGAGAAAATATAAATCAAGGCTTCGAAACAAAGGTTATGATGTCTTTAGTTGAAAGTGGCATAAAACAATTAAACTCTGCTAGATCACCTAAAAATCTAAATTTCTCACTTTGTTAAGTAGCAACAGAAGGTCAAGTCGCCTGTCGCTAAACCCACCTAAGCCCTTTCGTTCACTACACCAACATAACTTAATTGATTTCACATACTTTCACGTCAAAATCCCACTTTATTTTCAATTGGTTCCCCGTTCAGCTGCGATCATATCGTTAATGTGTAAATTACACATGTCCTAAAAACAGCATGAGTTTCAATTCAAACATAAACAGAGATTGTTCAATGAAATAAAAAAATTCAAATTTGGCTAATTTGAAAACGATAAAAGATCATACCATGTTTGGTGGCAAATATTTAAAAAGTTTAAACGAATTTATACCCAAATATTAGCAGAGAAAGCATCGTGGAGGTTGTTGTCATGAAGTAGATAAATATATGAACTGTATGACAAGCTTAACATATATCTGTTTGCAGAATGCGCCTTATCAGTTACACATTTTCTGGGAATTCAGGTCTGAATTACATCAATTTCACGTTAGTAGTGTGCCATCATCTCCTGGCGCTGACCAGTGGGAGATTTAATTGATTTTCAATTTGCTTGTGCCGAGCGAGATCCGATAGCAATGACCGGAGGACATTCCTGCCAACTTCTAGTAGTTTGAATGAATACCATAAATATTTGTTGCGTCCGAAATTAGCTATGACACGCCAAATCGTGCAAACTGCAGCAAGACTAAAAATTATTCAACGAAAACTTGAAGTGAACAAAATCGACGATTCTAGGGTTGAAAAATTCCAAACTGACAGAGAATGTTGCGTAAACGTTGCAGATTGCTAATCGAGCTCAAGTAACCTGTAATTGTTACTCTAGCACTATTCAAAAACCATAAAAACACATCAGAAATAACAAGCCAAAAATATCTACGCTGTAAGCTACATAAATAAAACAACTTGTCAAGTCTATGTATCGCGATCCAAATTTTAAGAGTTCAATCCGACACAGGATATGTAAATTTCCAGCTTATAAAATTCCACGCACACCAATATTTGTCCAATTACAAAAACGGATTGCCATAGTATAGCAACCAATCAACATTTATTAACTTAGCATGCTGACGACTGTAGCAGCCAATTAGAGGTAACAACTAGGAATTAAACGAACTTTTTAGGGAGGTGTAAGACCAGGCTAGCAGCAAATCATATCGTGAGTAGCCTAGCTTTACGTTCGAAATTAATACCTGAGCACCGACAGAACTCTAAAAGAACAGTGCAGCACCCACTAAATTTATCACATCTACCTCCTGCAAACACACAAACGCAAAGACACATTGAAACTACAAACTTCAAGAGTCGCATAAATTGTTTCCAGAACTAACCAGACAACCCTGTTGTATTCGTGACAGCCTATTTGGAGTCTTGAATTCAGCTTTTGATATTGTGATTTAAACAATGGGCAGGCACCAATGGCGGATCAATGGGGGGCCACCCCGGCCGTGGCCCCCCCCCAACAGCATCTCGACAAAAATTATATAGCAATTTTGTGACAATAGTTCGTGGTTTGTGTATGGGTCAAAAGTAAGTTTATTACCTGTGAAATTTGGGGCCCCCCATTTTGAGATCCTGGGTCCGCCACTGGCAGGCACTTGCGATTATTGCTATCCCTTTTACTCAGTATGCGTGGCTAAATGAGCTTTCTATAAACACTGCAGTGGCACACTGGCATCCTAACAATGGGTCTCTTACCGTTTCATCATTTAGAAACATTTTAAGATACATGTATAAAGAACAGAATTTTGCATTGGACAAAAAACCAACGGAGTTTATATATACGGTTTTCCCGGTTTTTTCTGTTTCTACAAACGTGTGTAATAAACTTAAAATTTCTTTGAATAGCACATAACCTGCATATTAACGGCGATAAAACATCGCAGAAAGCTGTAAGAAAATTGGTTTTTGTCATATCTATCATCCGGAACGAGTTTCGCTCAAGTTTTAGGTTCGCTAGTTTGGATATACTAGACGTATTTGCTGCTTGTCTTCACAGCAGCCGCGATAGAGCTGAATTGTAAGCACACACAATTTCTATTTACTCAACTGGGGCAAAACTCACTCTGACTTTATTATTCAACTTACCCGGAATAAACTGAATTCAGAGTGAGAATCAACTCAACTTAGAGTGAATCAATGTTAACTGTTATTAACTCAGAAATAATTATTAACTCTCTAGCTGAGTTGATTTATCTATTCATCGGAATTTGCAGTATATATATTTTTATATCATACATTTATATATATTTATTTATATGTCATACATTTTAATTGTTGTTTTTGCATGATCTAACAGGCCAAGCTGGGTAACGCGTTAATTTTCAACTAAACTGATGAAATTCATGTTACAATAATAGCTTGTTTGAAGAATTTGTGCGAAGTCATGTGATTCTCGCAAAATCATTTTGGCATTAGATTTAAAATTCATTAAACACCTTTGCATTTTTTGATGCACGAATACAAACAGTTCAAATTTTTGTCACAGTTTTTGCCAATACCTTAACAGCTGACTCAAATGCAGGCCGCGGTTAGGTGTATTGCAAAAAACTATCCTTTATAGAAGTAAAATTGCTTACCCCTTCACAATTGCAATCAAGCAAGTGTATGTGTGATTCGCCTCGAACTGCGTAGTTTCGCGCTAAATGCTCATACCCGGAAACTCCTATATCATCAACGCAATTGTTTGGATTATATTGATCAGCGCAACCTTTCGTTAATGATTGTATAATTTTTAGTTCACGTTCTCCGGTTATTTTGTTGGTTATGTGGGTAACGTCGCGTCTTCCATAAGCGTAACATCCTCCGTTTGTAGTGCACGAACTGTTAACGCAATCTAAATATGTGCCGAAACAATCGCATTTAAACGTTTCACTGCGCACCGCTGTCAAAACATTAACGCTGATCATCGCTGTGACGCTTACAAAGATTAAACCTTTTCCAGTGTAATTGTTTAATGTCATATTTAATTTTGAACTAAATATTTATAAATCATATTGGCACCGTTTAACATGACTATGCATAATATTTTTCGGATGTGCTTCTCGTTTTCAGGAATATAGGTATCTTAGTATAAAAACATCTGTATCGGTATACCAAAAAAACTTGGCCCATGTAAAAATCAGGGGCGGAACGTTTTTCTGCAGGAGTGCAATGTTACTTTAACGCTATACGGTAGCGCTTTTGTACTTTTATTCAACATTTTATTTACGGAAATCAAGCTGTTTCCGTTGTTTTGTAATTTCAAAACCAGAGAATGCTTGTTTTTAAAAATAGTTTTAAAAAGCCTCAAGAATTGAGCCTTTTTATGTTCTGGTATTTTGTTGCTCTATACAAAATACTTGAAATAAATGGCCGAGATCAAAGTAACCGAACGAATCGGTAATTAAACCAGTACGTTGGACATAATAGCAACATTGCATTTGTGAAATCAAACAAATATGATGAGATATTTTAAATTTTTCAGCTCTTGTATTGTAGGTAATTTGCCGAACAAATTCCAATGATGACAGTACATTTAAACAACTCTAATAAAACCTGCTAGGATGCCTTCGAAAGTGCCTAAAAACTACAAAACTACATTTTTCGTGCCTGAAAAATAAAGATAACTCGATTAGGTCGAATATATTATATTGGTGGTTCTATAAATAATAAAACAATATATACAATAGGCTTAATATTCTTACAGGAAAAATTAACATTTAATTGTTATGTTTTTATTGTGAATTTATAGCATAGCGTGTTAATAGTTTGCAAATGCAAAACTACAATTTTCGTTCAGGACAGTCAAGTTCACTGGTTATTTTCTGAACCTGTCACAAGCAGATGTATGCAAAAAGTGTTAAGACAATAACCCAATGATGCGTTCAACTGATCTACCAACTCAGGTACTGGACGGCACAAATTTTTGCAGTGGCAGTCTTTTTGATACGATGCAACATTAGCAAATCTTATATAGGAAAACATATAAAAAATAAAACCACAAATAAATCTCTAACATTCGAACTTTAAACTGTCTATTGATTTGACCCCAAATGTTAGGAAATTGATGGCCTAAGTGTACCTAAAATTCTGGCTACAACTGTGCCTTGCTTGCAAAAAGAGTAAAAATAATTTTGCCAAAGGCGTAAAAACTGTTTTTTGTGACAACATTGACTTCAGCGGTCTGTGGACGCCTATTCATAGCAAATAAAAAGTATATATTTGATGGTTTTAACGTATTTGCTGCTTAGAATATATTAAATATATATGGAATTACGTATTAAGCTAGAATCTCGATCGAGACATTAGACTATTTAATATCTTTCTTTTGACATCAATTAATCCTATACCTTTTTAGTACAGACTTGTATCTCTCACGAATATTTAGTAAACTGCATTGTCTTATGTGCAGTTGGCTATATTTAATTAGGTGACCGGACAGAAGGCCGCCTGAGAAAAGCCCGCCTGGAAAAAAGGCATCCTGGATAAAAGGAAAGGCCGCCAGGACAAAAGTCCGCCTGGAAAAAAAACCACATGTCGTGTTCGTTTTTTGTTTAAGACGCATGTAGGTCTTTGATAACATTTCGCTTACTAAACCACAACGGCTGCAACAATTTAAATACGCTAGTGAAAATGTCTAGAGACTATTTTTAGGAACACTACACTCTTACAGTTTCCACTTTTCCAGTTTTCCAAACAAACTTTACATTTCAGATTTTCCCTACCGAACCAAAAATTATCTAGACTTTTGAATTTTGTACTTTTCCAGTTCTCCCAGCAAAACTTAGTCTATTATTTTTTCTACCCAACCAGCGGATTCCCTATAGCCGTCATACATGAATGGCTATCATGCATTCCTGACAAAGCTCGCTATAAGTTCACACGGTTTGTATTGATTATTCAAATCGCTTCACCTCCATTAGCGAGTGTTTGTTTATCTGTTTTGATCAGGCAGACTTTTGTCCAGACGAAATTTTGTCCGAATGGCCTTTTGTCCGGACGGCCTTTCGTCCAGGTGGTCTTTTGTACTTTTGTCTGAACGGCCTTTGGTTCAGGTGGCCTTTTGTCGGCTGCCATCTGTCCGGCGACCATTTGTCCGATGGCTTTCTGTCCGGGGGATTTGTGCTCTGGCGAAAGATTCGTTTTGTTTGTTATACCTAGTTACGTTTGATTGTCTTGTGGCAACGTAGCTGTTAGGGCCGCGACCGTTGTATCAGCAAATTCTAAAACCTATGAAACGCCCTGACTACGCAGTTGCACACGGTTCACAATGATTAGCAATTCTTACAAATATGCATGGTGTATAATTTTCACAAGACGTGAGAGGGCTCTCGGACTCGAGCGTCAAGATCCTAGACATATTTCTTCAAAACATTCAGTAAAATGCTATATTTTAACAAAATTGAAAAAACTTTGAACGACAAAGTTTGAAGCACGGCAAAATGTGCCTCCGTGTAAATTAAAAATTAAATAAAAACTGGACATCTACAGTGACCGAACAACAAGCTGAGCATAGTGACGCCGGAGCCTAAACCGACCCTGCATTAGACGGACCGTAACCGTGATCAGAGAACCATAACCTTTAACCACTGACTGAACCTACCAATACATCATTGGAACTAAATCACCGACGTATTATGCTTGACTCGCATTAAAGTAATGTAGATTTCTCCGAATATTTCTCACAACATCTAATGCGGAGTTCACGTTATAACTGGGGCAGCATGGAACAAGTTTTGTCCCTATGACTATAGCTAATAACATTTTGTCTGACCGTTTATCCGTTATGTGATTCAAAATTTTTGAATTGTCTGCTATCCTGATGTGACATCAACTGTTTGTACTGCAATATCATACGATATTCCAAATATTGTCTGCGAGTATCATATGATATTTTTGAAAATGTCTGCAAAGTTGTGGTAAACTAGCTTGATTGTCCTGTAGAATGTCATATGATACCAAAATTTTTTATTTGAATTATTTGTACTTAGGAATATATTTTGGGAAAAATTCAGCGAGAAACAAAAACGTAGAAGCTAATTCAACTTTCGAAATCATTTAATGCTGCATTATCTGACATTTTACTGTTTTAGCGCGCACAAATGCCATTGTCCTGCATATCATATGATATTTAGTAGAATTTCGGAATATCATATGATATTCGCATAAATGTCTCGCAGTATCACATGACAAATGGATATTTGTATACGATGATCGCTTGAGATCAGATGTCATGTGACATTCACATTTTGTCTACATAACCGCTATTCGGATCACAAAATTTTATGTTGACGTCGAATCAACTTGGACAAAACGTGTTCCAAGCTGCCCCTGTTATGACGTGAACCGCGCATAAGAATGAATGCAATCCTCCGGACGCAGGCCATTTTATAACTCATATCTGTGATTCAATTTAATATTGGCTTGTCGCTCGCGTATTTTTCGATACAAACTGATTATGACGGCGCTAAAATAACACTTTGTGTTGAGATTCAAAACATTGTCGGAAGTACGAAATATAGCCACCCCTCTAGCAATTTCATAAAAACTTGTTTATTTTATAGAATTCACAAGCTGAGTTCAGCGGTACCATATTTAAGGCTACATCGTGTACAACCGTGTACCAAATTTGTACACGAATAAAACTGGTAAACGTTTTATTTTGTGAATGACAGATAGTTTTTCTTCCAATCTGTGCGTATTTACAGTGTAATTTCAAGGGCCGTAGCTTTAGAACAATTTTCCGCAGTCATGAAAGTGGTATTGTTGAATTGAGCTCGTCCAGATGTATAAAATAGGCAATTTTTTATTGTATTTCGTTCACATTCCGTACCTTCGACTAATTTTTAATGCAAATGTTTTATTTTTCAATCGCTTTGATCGCTACGACTTTTTTCAACTTCTACAACTGTTGCGCAAACGGGGCGATTTGAAACAAACTTTAAAATTTTAGTTTTAACAAATGTGAATTCGCTTCTTGCTCGCTACGCTCGTAAAGTGTGTATACTGCGATCCCACATAATCCTCAAACTTGTAAATTTTCTTAATCCGTCGCTGCTGCGGCAACCCTCCGTTTAGCGTAGCCTGTGTCCTGAATAAAATTGGCCATGTTTAATAAGAATTGTAAGCTTCTGAAATTATCCTCAATAATGCACCTACATTTGAGTGCTTTGTAACTCGAGTATATGTAGCATACAATAAATATAAAAACGAGCTGGATGGTTTCGTAAAAATGAACAAAATAACAGTTCTATCTAGGTAGCTACCGACAATCCCGGAAAACTTTATTCAACACTAAATTGCATCAAATGCTACTCTTTGTTGTTGAGGGTGGCTGTATTAAAAAGCGTATAAACGCAACGAACACAAAACGACGTTTCTGACGAAAAGCGTTTTCTATTGGTAAAAATTCTTAATTTTTTTGATAGTTTTGCTGTAAATATTTTAACGCAAATATTTCCGAACACTTTTTGTTGTGTATCATTTATTCGTAAATGTAAAGCAAAACAGTTCAGTGGCTTTTGCTGTGCAATGGCCATCCTCGCAACCTGTCAAGTAGTTGAAATTATTGTGTAAATTTCCGGTTTGATAAACGTGGATATTTTGCTGGTGTTTCAGTGTTAAAATACTGATTAAACGAACGTAAATTCAAAGAGACCAGCAAGATATTTATATTGAAAAATGGATACTGTTAGATGTTGACTTGGTGCTTTTTGCCGACGCTGGTGAAAGTGGTTGGCTTTCAATATGAAATTAAAGCAAACATATTTCATTTTGTTAGGTATGTTTGCGCAAGCTTTTTATGTCTCGTAGGTACGTAAAAGAAATGATAGTACCGAGTTTGTAAGAGGACGTGCCGAAGCCTCTGGCTACTGTAGGCACTGGGAGCCATATATACATAAGTGGTCTTGGATTTATCCTTAAAGTAACTTACCGTAGTTGTGACTCTGTAGAAAAATATCAAACACAGATCTATAATTTTTCAGTAGATGAACCAGCGAGCGACAAACTTATTAAGCGTTCGCAACAGAATCATTAGAGTCGCCAGAGGGTACGGTGCGGACGTCCCCACAAATTCGTGTTGTTCCACACAGAGGCGCACGCTACCAGCGCCTATCCTCGGGTATCCGCGAACAAACGCTGTCGGGTAAAAAATTGTTGATGCGGGTATAACCGCGGATAAAGAACGTCAAAGTGCGTGTAAAAATTTGTTAATCTTTACCAACCTAAAAATGTAGAAACCTTAAATTTATAAACTTTTTTACTGTATGATCGAAAAATAAGTATTAATATTCCTGTTTAAATCGAAAAATTCTCAACATACACTTCGGTGCCTAATTTTCTATGTGTACCGCTCTCTAACTTATCTATTCCCCCATCAGTTTAAATTTTGAGTTTGCGCCCTTGTTTAGAATTCTGGTTAATCATAGTGGACTATACTTTAAGAGTTGAAATATTTACCGCATTCCCAATTTATACTTTGAGTTATCGATTACATCTTTTTTGAAAATCAGCGAAACAGACGCTTTTCAAGTCAAAATCTACCAAATTTCGTTTTATAGTTTCCTGCTACCAAACTGCATATACTCGCTTTAGATATTTTTCTGTTCAAACATATTTGTAAATACTGTAGTTGAGACAGTCACTCGCTATTTTAGGTTACTCATTATGTAAACAGTGTCGATGCTGTAGAGCAAAGGTTTTGTGGTTTGATCACAGTAACCTTAAAATCTTGAAACTACGTGCTGATTTTGAATTCCGGTTGGTATCAACACCGCCGTATCTTGTTGCTCCCATAGCTGCAAAGAAACATATATAACCGATTGGATGTTTAATAAGTTGAAACAGCGGAAAATTTTCCGCTATTGGCGTCAATTTTCGCATAACGTTTTAAAAAATATCAACCACTTTAGAAAAACGTAAAGTTTCTTGTAGGGGCTCTCTTTGAAATATGCTGAAAAATTTATTAGGGCTGAGGGTTTTCTCAGCCAACTCAAGGAAAGTTCTTGCCTCGCTTGTAACAATTCCTTTCTGTGAAGGTGACGTATTTCGTTTTAGTTCGCTGTACATTTTTTACAGTCTATTTACACAAGCATCATAATTTTCGCTTGAAATTGTCGCTTGTAAAATACTACGCTGGAATTTGATGTGTCATTTATTTCCAATGAAATTGTTGATTTTTATTGTACCTACATGTTCGCGTTATTTTGCGATACGAAATGAAAAATTTGTGGTATTAAAAGTTTTTGGGTCAGTAAATTGTGCCAAGACGTTGCGGTTTTTGGCGTAAACGAAAAAAATTTCGGAGGTTCCGAATTTTTGCACGTTAAATATTCAGGTTTACGCAGTGCCGAACCAACTAACTAACTAATATGTGTATAGTTTCCAGCAACAGCAAAAATTGCGCAATGCTGAAATGAGTTTTCAAAAATGGTTGTAACAGAGTTTTCAGGATACAACTTTGTTCTTTAGCTAATAATTCTACAGCTGTTTCCTACAATGTGTCTTAAAATTCTGTTTCGCTGAAGAGACCGTTTTAGCTAATAGCCAAGTGGGGAAAGTGACCAGCGGACCTCAGCACCCCTGGAAAAATTCCCCCCTCCTAGAATTTTTTCAACCTTGCTTGTAGTCAATGAAAACCTTTGTACACCCTTTCTCAAAAATTTTCAGCCCTCCTAGCAATGTGAGCCAGGTGTGTGCGTGGCCATGACTAAATTTTATACAATTTTAGGTAAAGCGAACGTAAATAAAATTATTTCAATTTATTGAATTCGAATGGAAGCAGAACTACAAAAGCCACTGCATTATTGGTGTGATCAAACTACTACAAAAAGGTTGAAGGAAACTAGTGCAGAAGAATGGTGTGATGTTGCACTGCCAGATATATCTACACATAAGGTACGACGCTGGTATTGTTTGGTGTCTTTTCGTTATCAGTCAGCCCGCGTTTTCCCAAAAATGGTTCGATTTTGAAAATTTTTGCTTACGTGAGCTTCTCATGATTTCCTCTAATCTTTTCACGCCTAAATTTGAATTTTTGAAAAATTCTATTTTAAGGTACCCCCTTGTAACGTAAAACTTTAAAAAAATTACATATCATTCTCGCAGCATGCAGAGCTGAGTTGAATGATGTTAAGTTTTCCGTAATTAGACGATTGGTTAACCAATTACGGTCAAATAACTGATTTGAAGCAGTCCAAAATCGTTAGAAACGCGCCAAATCTGTTATTTGATAGTAACTCGTTAACTATCGTCTGATCGCAAAAAATTTAACATGAGTGATCTCAGCTCCGCAAGCTACATTGAATGGTATATAATTTATTAAACTTTTTGACAAAAAAGATTTAAAGTGTACCAATTTCGATTACCTGGATGAAGCTTGCTTTTTGAACAAAGTTCAAGCTTGTAGACAGCTCATGCAATAATGTGCCCAAAAATATCTGGAAGGGGCATGAGGTGATTTTAAATGACTTACAAGCATGATTGAAAATTTTCTAGCGGATGAAATTTTTATGGTTACAAAAAGTCTGCACATATTGGAATTTAGTTAAAAATAAAGAATTGTTTAGAAAAGCTGGGGGCCCACTGCAACTCCTTGCACATACCTGGCTTATATCACAACAGTTTGTTGCGTGACAGCTTGTCAACCGAAAACTTGCAGTTCCAAATCTCGTGTCGACTAAAACCATTTTGAGCTGAATACTAAACTTTTCCCTTTTTCCGCAATCTACCGTGTATTGATTGGAAGCCTGTACAATTGGAATACAAAAGAGTTTTATCTTGTTTGATTCAAGAAAGTGCGAGAAAAAGATCTACTTTTACAAAATAACATAAATAAATTCCTGTCAGAGTGCAACCGGAATTCTGATTCCGGTAGAGACGTCCGGTATTTTTCACTATTAGGTTCTGGTAATAAATCTGGTATTTTTCTCATTCGAAAATATAAGACAATTTGACATATTATTCTAAGTTAAGCCCCTGTTGGAACAAATGCTTCAGCGTTTCTTCGAGATTTTTAAGCTAATTATTACAAGTTCTCGGTGAATTTTCAGACTATTCTGAATAAAACTAGAATGCTCGTCGCGATTTAATTAACTAAGATTCTCCGAAACTTGTTAAATATACATTGAAGACAAATTTAATAGCTTTTGATGAAAGTGATAATTTATAAAACACAAAAACAAGATAAAAGTTTACTTCGTATTGCTAATAATAAACTTTTTCCCTCAAAAGCGATAACATAGCTTAAAGATGAATTTTTCGGTCACAATTTTTGTTATCCGGTTCCGGCTCCGGTTCCGGGCTTGTAAGCCCTTCCGGTCCAGTATTTTGTAATTCCGGTTGCAACCTGCTTCCACTTAATTGACAGCCAAAAAATTTCGCTCACAATATGCTCTTGCTCGAAAACCATGTTTTTAAGGTTATTCCCCACGAAAATTTTATGAATGAACGTCCTTCATAGTTGCGATTTTTCAAATAGTTAATTTTTCAAATTTGTTTTGTTAAAATTGAAAAAGAGCAAAAATTGAAGATTTGAATACTGTGATGCTAAATGTTGCAATATTTCTTTGTTTTGTCATTAGCATTTACGCTGAGTGCGTGGAATGCTAAATGACAAAACCTATTTATTTAACATTGCAACAATTTTAGCGAGCAGCGGGGGCTATTATGTTTTGCCCACATAGAAATTTTAAGTCCTCGGCGCAGGAAAACGCACTGAAAAATGCTTAAGTTCCTTTCCTAAAACTAAGCCTAAACCTATACCTGTGGAAGGAAGTGTACAAGCACCGCGACGAGATTTAACAAATAAGCATAGAATTCATTTTAAAGAGATGTGAGCACACTTTTGTTTTAGCTCATGAATTTTTAATTATGCTGCCCGCAGAGTGTACTAATTTGAAATTGTGGGCTATAGAAACAGAATTTTAGAAACCTTGCTATACTCATTCTAATTTTAAAGGATGGTTTCGCTTGGTGGCATCACAGTGTTATAAGGACATAAATGTTGGTTTTGAACTTCACGCATGAATATGCGCTTGCTGGTTTGGACAATAAGGTTTGTTATTCTTAGGTGCACCGCATATATACTTATAAAATCACAGTTGTACAAATTGTTTACTGTATAGTGATTCATATAAAGAGGGGATGGTAAGACTGATACTTATTTCGCCAATCTAGGTGATACACCTATTACTATCTGTATTGGGATCATACCTTGTACTTTGAATGATAAATCAAATTCTGCACTAAACTTAATGATGTCCAAAAAGCATTTGCGCAATTTAATAACGGTAATTGACGTTTATGTTCAAATTAATAATTTTGCCCTTAATCTAATTACGAATGCTAACTACGGAAATGGATTGCAATTCATCCAGACCCAAAATAGAGACCTCGAACTCTTATAGAAATCTTTTAGCTTATTTAGAGCTAAATTGTTTTCTATAAGGGTCTCAATGAATTATGTTCTTTTGCACGTTATATAGACTAAAACGTTCAAATAACGTGAAATAGTAAACGTTCCGCCTTCTCAGTAATTGATTTCAATATTTGCGCTAAAACATTTCAAGCCTGATTTACGTTCAACAAACTAGAAAAAATCTTTGTCACTTATTGAACAAATAATGCGAGAAAATAGCGTTACGGTTGAGATCAATGTCTTAAAATTTGTTACTTAAGTCAACGGTTGCCGTGATAATTTCTTTTAAGTAACTCTACATTTTCTGAGTAACAGTATTCGAAAATCATACTCAAATATGTTTTAAAATTTTTACATTAAAATAAATAAATCTAAATATTATTTTAACGTAACAACTATAGAAAGCGCGGCCCATGTTACTTTTAGGAGCGTCCAGGTTTCTGGTGGGTCTGTAAATGTTTAGATTTAGATTCTAGATTAAATTTTTTTGCTTAGGTTTAGGCTTAGCCTTTAGGCTTTGGCTTAGGGGTAGGATTAGGAACATACTTATGCAACGCTTAAGCTTAGGTTTAGGCTTAGGAATACACTTAATCTAATGTTACGCCCATGAAAGTAACATTGGCCGCCAGCGCAGTAATAACTTGTTAGCTTCAGAGTTTGTCATCCGATTCCCATATGTTTATACCTAACTTATCCTGGGTTGCTTACAAAAACGATATGGTCATATGTCATTCATCAAGAAAGCTTCTGCACAATGGAGAAAAGTCACTTACAAGCTTTAGAGTAGTATGCTGCTTATTTCTAGCATCCAAAAATATCCCACTCAATTGCAAAAAACCTTAAATTGAGTTTTGTGCTCCAGAAATACAATTCATGTCATACCCAAATGTTGTCAAAATTGCAAAATCGAGTACAAAAATCAGCGTACAATTCTAAACGTGTGATACGAAAAATATCATCAGTAACTTCCAGCTGCAAATAAACAAAAAAGCAACTTAAATCCTACGAAGCAAAAAATAGTAAATCTAAATTTACTAACATTTCAAGACAACGAAATTTATCTATTTCTTACCCCATATTTGCAAGCTTTTCGTCAGCCGAGAGCAAAGCAAGTATCGCTTCGTACACAGACTGCTTGTATATTCCCATAAAAACCTTGCGCGTTAACTTATAATCCGGTTAGCTATGTCATTTATTCTCATTTTGCTAATGGACACCTGAAACGACCCGGTTTATTTTGTCTTGCGAACCAAACTGATTTTGTCTTGCTTAGCGTGAAGTAGGCAACCGGTTACAGCATTATTAGAATTTTAAGCACGGTTTTTATCTCAAAGTTTGCCTATGTTTGCTATTGGAACGTTTTTATTTCATGCTTAAAGTAAATGTATAAGTTAAGTTATGTCCCGAGTAGAGTTTGAAGAAACTTTTAGTATTCCAAATTGTATGAGAATTGATAGGTAGGACACTAGATTGCGGTTGAAATTATATCTTTAAAAATAACTTTGCTACAGCTTTAGAGATTGCAAACTGTGAGGTAAACAATGATATTTTATAATAGCATGGTGAGCTGGTTTTGAGTCTGAATAATGGAACTATTGATGCTTTTTGAATTCCTAAATTATGTTCTGCATGGTTTTTAGTACAAACGTTTTACATTATTTTACACTAACCTATCGTAAGGCATGCACATAGCTGTCACATACAATTAGAAATACTAGACGAAATGCATTTATTGTTTTAGTTTTTTATGTATCACTTGTTTTGATGTTTACATTTCGGAGTACGCGAGAATGATATCAGGGTCGAAACAAGGAGACTCATGGGTGCCCGTCCGAATTTACTATGATTGGGGAGAGACAGGCGCTGCCTTATTGAATCAATATTATCAATTTGTTCATTTTCAGGGCTTACTTACAGAATGATTCGACTGGGCGCTGACTAAAAGATAAGCTTATGTAAAGATCAGTAGCGGAACGTTTTTCTGCGGGACTACGTTAGAATAAGCTTAAGTTTTGACCAATTTTATACTTAGTCATAGGCTTAGGCCATGAAGATTGCAGTTGCACGTATATCAGCCATTATAGAATACGCTCGTATTCATGGTTTGAATTACGCCAAACTACTCACAAATAGCATGTACCAAGAGCAACACCTAAATATGGTCAAATGGGAGAAAATGTCTGTGCCAAAGGCCTAGGTTACTTTATTTGGGCAGCAATTGCGGAAGCTGCACCAGTGCCTGTGTTGATAATAATGGCCCATGTACAGATCAAAAGCGAAATATTTTTCTGCGGTGCTGCAATAAAGTAAGCTTAAGCTTTACGATAATTTTTTGCATAGGCCTTAAGCGCATGTTTAGACAAGATCCAAGCTTTTTCTTACGCATATGCTTAGGCTCAGCAATACGCTTATACTACTGTTACGGCCCTGTTCGTTACATTGGCAGACAGATAGAACAAACGAGCTCAGAATTGATTATTTGTATAGTATCTTAGGCGCGTGCAATCAAATACCGAGGCGTAACATTTCTTCAGGTTCGGTTACAAAATTTTTTAGTTTTAATTCATTGAGGGTTTTGAAAATACGCTTTTGTTTTCAAAAAGGAATATTGCGAAAATTGAAACGCCTATATATATACTTGAAAACAAGCATTCGAAAAACCATGGCTAGGACAAGTTTGGTTTCTTTCAGGCAAAACTTTGTTGTTTATAACCCGACTATGTTTTGTACAAGAAACTTTGTACAACTTTTGATATGTGGAAGTGTGCCATTGTGGCCAGAATGCCAAATTTACTAGGAACAGAAATTTCACTCGTAGCTACTTTGATTTTGGTATAGGGACAATTCGTCGCTCGAAAACTTGTAGTCCCAAATTTCATTGACTCGACCATTCGTCACTCACCATTATGTTTACTCTATACTTAGGATTGTGGTTATAATTATGCTTAGACTTATTTACAGGCTCTAGGACACTGTTGGGCGGCAGTTGTCGGGCAACAAATTTTCGTAGATTTTTTGATTTGTGTTCTCAATGTTTAACTACATAAAAAGCGAGGCTCATGGAATCGGACCACACGTATTTCAGGCCCCTATAAATGGTCTCTGTACATGTATATAAGCCTTACCCCAGGTTTAACTCAGATTAACTAATAATTACCTGAACAAATGTAATTTTGCAAGAATTTTAGTATCAATTTTGTTCTTGCTTCTCACATAAACAATTATTGGAATTCGCATGTTTGACGACTGATTACTAACCTGAATGATTGTGGCAACTGTCAAATACATAAAATTTACATTGCCAACGTTCGTCGGATATATTTCTTAAGTTTAGTGATTTTTTTGTCCTTTTACGATGTATTTGGTTCAAGTGTATTACACAGGCTGCCCACTAAGTCAACGCTCTGAGTCTCTAAATCGCCCTGTCCTGCTCACATCAACTGCTCCCAACAATTAATATCAGCTTTGTATCTTATTGTTATAGGAAATTCCAGTTTCACCTAGAGCTCATTTGTACGCATCCGCTAGCGCTCTTGAGCAATCAAGCCTTGAATTACCCATTTGCTCGATTCCAAACCGCAGACGGCACTCATTAACTGAAGCGTACGCAAATACAGTTTACGACGGAGCACAATTTATCATTGAAAAGTTACACAATGCAAACACTGCAGTAATTAAAAAAACCAGTCGAAAGCAGTTTGGTCAAAATTTCGATTTGGATCGAAAATCTGGTTCAACTGTAAACAACAATATAGCAAAACTTGCATGCGGCACTCAAAACGACGCCAAGCGTTGCGATACTTTGAATAAACACAGAACTAGAACGCCTGGTTTATTTCGTGAATTACTGCCTCGAGTATGGCCAGTTACAGTGCAACCATCGTCAACATTTTTCGTCAAATTGAATCCTGACAGTACAAGAAGCTGTGCTGAAATCGAAACGAGTTTGAGAAAAACGCCTAGAGAATCAGCTGAATTGCTGATTAGTCAACGAAGCCGGGATTGTCAGTTAAAATCTAAAAGTTTGAAATGTAAACATTTAACCAAACCGAAGTCTTCTACACAACACTCATCACAGCAACCAAGTACACCTGATTTGAAGAGTGAGTTAAATTATTCTCAAATTCAGTTGGATTACCGAAATTATGAACAAACCCAGCTCAAAAGGTTGAATGTGACCGATTTGCAAAGTTTGCAACTAGCACCTGAAAACCAAACCGCCGAGCGCTTAGAGGCAAACGATTTAAATTTAGCTGAACCGCTCTGTTGCAACTTTAATAACGATTTTCGCATTGCACGTTTGCCTGGCACTGAACAGTTTGCTCAAATATTGCCATTCAGCAATCAAGAAAACCCTGAAAATTTGCCGCAAACAGACGACCAATTAACACCGAAAAATTTCACTCAACTGCAAGCATCTGCAATTTGGGACAGACTAACTGGTGTCAATTGTTATGTGCAAACACAGCTGATATCTTCTGACCCAGCGTGTCTTTTGTTTCCGCTGCATAAATGTCGTGGTCTCGAACAAGACAGCAATTTTGCTGCAGACGACGACGGTAATATTTCAAAATCCTACGGTCATGATGAACCGTTGTTGGCTCCTTTCTATGTCTACCAAAATCATGCCTTTGAAACAACCCGTAAAGCTTGCGTTGAACCGTCGAATTTGAACTCAATATTTCAATGTTGCTCATCAACAACACTTATTAACAATTACTCGTTGAATAAGCTAAATACGAGCAAATCTTACGCGCGTACTAACGTCGCTAACGTAGAATCAAAGTTTACTTCAAGTTCATACCATCATAGTTTGCCTCGTAATAAACCAGAATCAAAATTTTCGGATTATTCGAAAACTAATTCTAGCATAAATAATTACCGGTCCCAGATTGGCCACTGCATAGAGCAGTTCACATTTAATCCAAGTAGTCCAAAGGTCTTGCGGCTGCACCCCAAGAATACTAGCCAAAAGTTGCCTATATATGACCACGCTAAACAAAGCCACTATTCTCCCGATTCAAGCTTGTTTATTCCAAAATTTAAACGAATAATTCACCAGACATATTCGGAAGGTCAATCTATACCTCAAAAGTTTCGCGAAAGTCCTCAAATAGCAACTCCAGTATTAACTCCAACCCTGAGTCGGCGTTCGATTCGCAGCCCTACAAACAAAATTCAAATGCAAAAAACGAAAAAATAAATTCAGCTTTAAAAAACGAAAAAATCTCTTCGCGAATATTTCGAAAATTTTCAATTTCAAATTTGTCGCCGTTGAAATATCCTGAGCGGCGCAGCGGCCTCCGAGCTAGAGACAGTTTCAACCAACGTGCAGTGTACACCAAAATGGACGATTACCAACCACCAAAAGAACCTAGGTCCCCGTCGCGTGGATTCAGCTACGCCAGTTTACCGTTCAATCGAATACGCCGCTTTCTAACTATCGCTACAATTCCTTTTGAAATTGCGAGTCCAAAATTTAATTTTAGTCGGCGAAACGTGTTTGATGCGTTTAAGTATGAAAATTTAAATCATTCAACTGCGCAAGATTTGTCGAATTATAGTTCAACCCAACGCTCAACAACAGCAGCAGCTTGTAGTAGTATAGAAAGAGTTTCAAACTCTGAAGCATCGAAAAGTTATTCAGTCATTTCGTCGTCTACAAGTCACAAATTACAGCCTGGCTCTTGTGCTTCAATCCAATTCGAAATAAATGTCGATAAAGCACCAAATAATTTGAATACTAGCAAAGTTAATTTGCCCTTTAATCATTGCTCTAACATTAGAAATAATTATCACGACGAGAAATATCGAACTGTTTCTAGACCGCCACCATCACCTACCATGTGTCAATTGCACCCAACTGAACATCAATTTTATGATAGTATTGACAACCTAAGTGCCGCTGAAGTTCCTGACAGCGCCGCTTATACTGAGCGAAACAGTGATATCACCCAAAACAATATCAACATCAACGACAACCATAAAAATACAAACTACACTACCAGAAATAGCAGCAGCAACAACAACAAGAACAAGAACAACAACAACAATAACAGCAACAACAAAAACAACAACAACAACAACAACAACAACAACAACAGCAGCAGCAGCAGCAGTAGCAACAACAACAACAACAACAGCAACAACAAAAACAACAACAACAACAACAACAACAACAACAGCAGCAGCACCAGTAGCAACAACAATAACAACAGCAGCAACAACAACGGCAACAACAACAACAACAGCAGCAGCAGCAGTAGCACCAGTAGCAACAACAGCAACAACAACAGCAACAACAAAAACAAGAACAACAATAATAATAATAATAACAACAACAACAACCTCCACACCAACAGCAGGAACTACAACAGTAGCAATAACACTACCAACGAAAACAGCAGTAGCAATAACAGCAACAAGAACAGCAAAATCAACCACAAAAACGACGACGACAACAACGACAAGAGCAAAGTAAACAACCAAAGCAGCAACAAACTCAACAACAGCAACAACTACAACAACAACATAGTTACTTCTTCACTTGATCCATGCATAGAGCTGCCTCCAGTGATGCCTTCCCCTACTGCAAGGCGTTCGTTGCGACTGATGGGTAAAGGGTTACCTTTTAGTCGTTTGTTAAAGCCTTCCACAGAACGAATTTATCGACATATCTATGCTCCACCAGGATTGTTCTCAGCGTCGAGTTTACCGAATTCGCCGAGGATCGAAAGACTAACGACACCCAACCGAATTGGCAACGACTGTACCAGTTTCATGAATTCAGGTTTAGAGGTAAGTAGTGAATTTTGTTTCGAAATGCAGACAATTTTGCATGCTATAACACTAAATTAGCAGTATTTAACGTTTTCTACATGAAGCCAGTAGTGAACAATACTGTGTTGGGACTGCGAAGTAATACACAGGACACAGTGTTTAACAGTTATTACATGTACATAATATGCGCAGTAAAAAATCGAAAGAACATACAAGAGCACCATTTGGGCTCGCGAGGTGAAAATCTTATGCTCTAGTTCGAGTAGCGACTACAAGCTCCATTCAGAGTCCCCAGTTCAAACTCTAGTTTGAAATTGGATTAGATATAGAATCGAAAATATCGCTGTGAAAAAGTTTTACAAACGCCTTCATGCTAAATTTAATCTTCAATACATTGTGTCCGTATATTACACTAAATATCTATTTTTTGTAGAACTTTCAGTTTTTAATCTTTTCTCGCGAAGTTAAAAATTTAAGGTACAATATATAATTGTCCCGTCAACTGATTTGTTACATTCGAAGGAAGTAGTTTTTGGCATATCATGACATAACTTTCGCACACCATGTTATAATTTTTCCTGCCTTACGAACCGACGAAAGTTTATGATTGGTTCGTAATAAATTTACACCTGTGGCGAACAATGGATTGAGGGAAACGATTCATAATGTCTCAGGGTAAATTTTTGCTCCAGTCCTGTGTGAGTCAACAAAAAATACCAATATTAGCAATAGTAATTGCGTCCACCGGGCACATTTTTAAAACCCACCACGTGTAGTTGTTAGTAGGATGGCGGTGGATTTTTAGGAGTATTACCAAAAAATTTTGAAGATACAAATCATTCTGTCCATAAATTTCTCGCCTGGAAAAGCGAGATGTCCGTAGGGGCCGTCTCTTCCTAGCTTCCATAGTTGCGGCCCTGAAAGTTTCACATCATAAAAATCTATCGCGGCATTTATATGCTTGCTACCTTACTGTTGTAAAACTAACAGTTGAATAAAGCAGAGATCTTGAAATTTAGAATACATATACATCAACGTTACTGTTTTTTTACTAAATTTCTACGCAACACCTTTAATCTGAAGTGGTACTTAAGTTTAGGGTTCTAAACTGACGTAACCGATAATAACTGCTCACTAGTGTTGCAGGTTCAATTTCCATAGTTTAGATAAAGCTATATTTGCAACTTTACGTAGCTGCGTACTAAATTTCGGTACAGAGGTGTGGCGGGTAGGAAATTTTTTTATCCGACCAGCGCTTTTCTCGCGGAAATTTTAATTTTTCACGCGAGCATAGAGGCGTAGAATTGCTTTACCCGCGATCCACGTTTACCTACATTTATTTTTGTCTTTTGTATTGAGAATACAACTAATCTATTTTCCATGTATTGACGCTCGGCCTTGGTTGACGTCATAAAAACTGTATAGCACCTGGCAGGCTGCAAGTGGGGGTAATAAATTTTCAGCCAAAAGTCAACCAGTTTTGTCGCAAATGTAATTGGCTGGCTGTGAGACACACCTTCGCGCTTAAAATAACGTCCAAAAATTTACGCATTATAATAAAAAGTTAGGCTTTCAGTATCTGTTGACAAATTTCCACAAGTAAAAGTTAAAAAATCACTCGAAACATAAACGGGGCGTTGAGTTGCCGAGCGTAAGAGAGGGGTACACCTCTATGCTTGGTTGTCTTCTGTTCGGAAGAATTCGATGGTCTAGGCGTCCGGATAATTCATGCGGAGGATTTCGGGAATTTTCGAATACCGAAAATGTATGTTTATATAGCAAAATTAACGTAAAACGTTAGACAGTGCTAACCTCACCACTGAAAATCTGTTTTATTTCCGTGCGAAATGGCATGTGTTTTGAACATCTTTCAGAAAAAGTGTCCAAAGTTACTGGTTTTGAATTGGAGATTAACAAATGTGTATGTCCGCTGAGACCAATCTACTATCCCTTATCACCGTTGTTGAAACTTGCAAGCAGTTTCCCGACCGAGACACAACATTTATAAAATACGAAAAAATTTACTACTAAAATTGCCGAAACCTCCAGAAAAAATGCTACCGGAGACTGGATTTCGATAATTTTGCCAAAATTGCGAACAATTTTTACGTAATAAATGAGAATCTGATTCAGCCTGAGACTACAGCGAAACATTAATTTTTAAAAGATTTACCTCCGCTGCACAATATCTCCAATCCCTGGTGTTCAGCTATAGTTTGATTTTTGTTGCATTTCGTAATTTTTGTGACATAAATTTTAGACTAAGCAATTTTCTGAACTAAATTGTGTTAAAAACCAAATATCTTAAAGTTTTCAATAGAAAAACATCACAAAAAAGAATACACAAAACGAATAGTTAATAATAGAATACAATTTCAATATCTCAAATCTCGTTTGGATACTAAAATAGTCATAAATCTATATTGGACGGCTGAAAAATCTATTTAGAAAGAAATCTTTTGCGATGAAATATTTACTTCTTTGCATAAATCCGTACTCGATTTTACAGAAAGCAAAATAGTGAAGAACAGTATTTTTTCAAATTTACAACGAGCG
>JASANG010002854.1:0-89662 GCA_030248215.1 Enoplolaimus lenunculus
CACTGTGCTAAATTTGATATAATTTACAAATACAAATTACTCCGATAAATATCAAGCTAAACTGAAATTTTTTTATTTTGGCATGCTTTAAGTAATCAAAATTTTAAATTATCATGCAATAATGCAGGAACGTGGTTCAATATTTGAACTCTGGTTCTAATACAGAATTTCTTTTCGTCAACTCCAGCTACTTTAATGGTGAAATAATGCAAACTATTCCACAAATTTTTTACACAATAGCATTTTCGGATATCCGGATATACGTTTTTTTCGCATACATATCCAAATATTTTTCATATCCGGATATCCGGTGCCCATCTAATACTTGTTCTGGTAAAAGATTTTCGAGCTACAATATAATCGATTCAGTTTCCGCTTTTTATTATAACTCTATATAATAGCAGGCTTCTGGTGATTAAATAATTGTAAAGAGGATATCTAACGCACGGTGTATATTGGCGCTGACGAATCTAGACTGAACATATGGCATAAAAATTTTGAAATTATTGTGCTAGGCTTGCATTATATATTAATTTGGTAATCTGGTAAAAACTTGGAAGAAATGCTTCATTTCCCTTTTTGATAGTCGCCGATCCTAATTCTTCGAATTAAATTTTGTTTAATTTTTAAGTTTTGAGTCAAAATATGAGAAGTTCTGAGAATTTTTGCAAAATTTACACATCAGCGTTATTTTGAAAACGAAGGACTTGGATCAAAATTCAAATTTGTTTAGGTTTAGTTTAAATTTGAATTTAAAATTTCAATCTGAGAACTTAAAATTTCACAATTTTATATTTCAGTTTTCGAGAAGTTTAAAATTCAGAGAAAGCTTAAAAAACGGTAAATTCTGTTAATATTACTAATTGTACCTACGAATTTTGCAAAATTTTTTGTGATCATTTTAAAGTTAAAGAACTTCCATTGCTACCTTTAGGTTCTCGGGCATAAAATAGGGTAGCGCAAGGATTAAGAACCCGTAATTGGGGGAGTGTTTCAGGATTTTACACAGACTTCGGAATTGTTGGAGATACTGAAGATTTATATTAGAGTGTGCCTCAACCGTGCTTTGCCTCTAAGGGGAACCATAGCTTTCAGATTGTATGATTTATTTTTGGTTTTTATGGGTGTGTGGTATTTTCCGTTTACGTAACTCGATTTTTTGGAACATTTCGAAATGTAAGCATTCTTTCGGTCATGCGGTTGTTCGAGTTAACTAGTGTATTAACTTTAAGCGCAGTACGAGTTCTGCTGTAACAATTAAAGAAGTTGTGTTTAGTTTTGCAACCACAAATCTCGCAAAGCGGTCCTCGGAGTGCCGAAACGACAAAACAGCGTTAGGAATAGGGTACGGCGAGACGGACACGACTGCGCCCAACTTGGCACCTTTTGGTATGTTCATAGCTGGCACTTTCTCCGGCTCGCATTTTGGACGCGCGGGCCTAAGCGGACCGGGGCGGCCAGCCGAAATGAATCGCAGCAGTTTCCTATCCTAAGTAAGCCTCAATAGTGTTTAATATTTATTGGCCGTGTAAACAGCTTGTATACACATCGTTAACATGATGACATTTTTCAAATCAGGTTTAGTCTCTTTGCTTTTGGTGTGTTATATGGGTGGCCAAACTTCTGTAATTGCCTCCGTGACTGATTTCGAAGTAACGGTGACATTAAAAATCATGAAACATTATATTCTGCTTCCATCAAGAACCGCCGTAATGTTTAATTAATCGGTACTCATTGCGACAACTCAGTTTGTTGGTAAAATCAATCCATTTGGAATTGTAATTATTTTTTATCACTATGTCTGAGGTCTCGTCCAGGTCCGCCACTCAGTGCGCGCACACCAGACTCCCGCAAAACCTGGACATCGGTCTATGAATTTTTCTTGCTATTCGGTCGGACGTTTTGCATGGGAACGTTTATAATTTTGTGTGTATTTTCTCAATACAGGCATGTATGGCAAGTACTCGATGTGCAACCACAATACCGTTTGTTGTTTTGTTTTATGCTCCAAAAGATATTAAATTTGCGGGCCCGGGCTCATGCGGATGCGGGCCGGGCCCGGGCCGAGGGTTTTGGACCCGCGCCGCGCCCGGGTCCTAAAAACAGGGCCGGTTCGAACCCTGGATACGCCCCTTTGAACAATCTTTAATTATCTTACTGTATACGGAAGTTGATCACGCATTGAGCCAGCACCAGGGATTTTTATGGGTTGCTCTGGACCAATAAAGCATTCTCTGAACAATCCGTACGAACGCGAATAATAAATATCCGGTAAAACTGAGTTATCGAATAGTGGTGCAAGTGTTTCATTCAATTTATCACGGTTAACGTATACTTAGGTCCAGCTATTAGTGCCAAGTGCAACGAATAACAGTATTGTTCCCGAAAACGCCAAAGTTAATGTTAATAATAGTAGAATGCGGGTATAAGATGACATTATTTAATAAATAATAACAATGAGTAGTCTTGATCTAGAACAAACTAAAATTTTTGTATACACTTTCTCACGCACGTTTAATATGCCGAGACCCAGGGCCCATATTCTCAAATGCATATAGCACATTTCGCCAGTAAGTAACAGGTATTCAATCTAACGAACTGCTGCAATTGCTGATCTCAAAATAGGCACAGAAGTAGAGTAAATCGAATGCAATAAATGGGTTGAAGTGCAAACCTCAAAATTGTTTGTTTCGAAAGTTACAGGACATATCACCAACTGGCATTAGATGCTGCAAACATTTAAGACTGCGGGCTCAGGACTAAACCAAATACTAAGCATGATGAGCATTGATCTGATATTGACGAACTCTTGTACGCTTTCCTGCCCAAACTAATGCGGAAAACTAGGCCTAACAACAATACTAAGCACGAAAACATCTTCATAGAAGATAGTCACAGTATTTAGGGGAATACAATATGAACAGGATGCAACAGTCACCAGCTCAACATGCAAGGGCAAAAATTTCAACAGGATCAAAGTATGTATGTGTACTGCTGGACAATTCAGCCACCTCCTGCATTCCGAGCCTCCCTAGCAGTGAGTAGAATTGATATTTTTGCTTCAAAACAATCTCAAAGCAATACAACCTTGTAAAAACACAGAAATCTCTAAAACAGTGTTATCAACCCCCCGGAGACCTACTGATTGCCATATGATACGTTTTAAACTACATGGAATATCATATGATACACTAAAATTGTATTGTAGAATATCATATGATACTCCAATTCCGTTTTTCTGAGTATCATATGATATATGCTGTTAATTTGGAATATCATATGATATTACCCAATACGTCCGACAGTGTCACGTGACATTCGGACACTTGTATGTTGATATCACATGTATACTCGTGCTTTGTATTGCAATATCGCACGATATTCGACTTTTGTTTGTCCGTATCATATGATGGTAACAAAAATTTATGTTGATGTCAAATCAACATTTGACAAAACGTGACCCGACGGCACCAGTTATAACGTGAACGCCGCATGTGGCCAATGTTACTTTGAGGGGCGTAACAGTAGATTAATCGTATTCCTGAGCCTAAGCCTTAGCCTAAGGGTTGCAAAAATGTATTCCTAAGCCTAAGCCTAAGGCAAAACGTAATCTAGAATCTAAACCATCTGTTTTATAGAGCCAACAGAAACCTGGACGCCCCTCAAAGTAACATGGGCCATGAGTCTTAATCTAGGATTAACGAAAACTCTTGTACACTTTCCCACACAACATTTACGCTGAAATATGAAAATTTTGAAAATTGTTAAATGAAGTGTAGAAGATCTTAAATGAGCCTTAACGAATTGAAAACAGAAGTTAAAGTATCTCTAGCCTACGCAAAAAATTCAAATATATACTGCCAGTAAAATTGTTATTTTTTAGATAAATTGGGTCAGCTGGTTTAAAAAAGACCTGCAACCCTACATTTTGAATGTGATGAGCGATCTCAGTAAGCGTCGTACAAAATTGGAATATGCTAGTATTAAGCAAGGTAAGTTGTAACAAGTGCACCCTCCAAACTTATAAATCTGGGCCGCCATATACGACATAAAGACTTTAATACAAGTTCAATTTGTAAATTTTGCTCAAACTTACAGTCCTCCTAGGAGTAATAGGAAGCAGTTAACAGTAACCCTGATAAGTATCTGTATGTGCAATATGCATTACAAACCAAATCGGTGAGAGCAGCCTTAGCTGGCTTTTCGTGTAAAATGTCGAAAAAATTATAAAAAGTAAGGAAATGAAAACAACAAACATTTCGAACAAGGGTTCAAAACTTTGGCCGATGTATAAAGATCAGGGGCGCAAGGTTTTTCTGTGGGACTAGAATGGAATAAGCTTAAGCTTCAGGCTATTTTTTGCTTGGCTTAGGCTTAGGCTTAGGAATATGCTCATTCTTACGCTTAGGCTAAGCCTTAGGTTTAGGCTTAGGAATAAGCTTATGATACTGTTCCGCCCCTGTTGTTCACATTGGCCAAAACTTTGATCACTAATGGAAAGAAATGCGTCCATTACTCTGTTAGCAGTAGTTGAAGAAAATTTTGAGGCGAAACGATCGAGAAACCACGCGCTGTTTTTGCGTCAATTTCAATACTAATTTCTTTAATTTGGAACGGTTTGGTTAGACGAAAATGTGATTAAAACCATGGAGGCGGGAACAGTTTCTTCTCGGGGTTTTAGACGTGGCCACAGCAGCAGCTGACTAAACAACGGAAGGGCTATTAAATTTGATGAAGTATTCGATATTTTGTAGGCATCCAAAAACAAAAGACGTGCTGATGCGGTTTTACGACCTCGCGAGCGAGGCGTGCTTTAACCAAACCACGATTTTTGCGTAAAATGTTTTCAATTTCAACACGAAACTCACTTTAGTTTTTATGGGCTTTTAGAGGTGTCGGCAATACTTCTTATCTAGTTAAGGGTTTCGATTGACACCCCAGATACCCATGTTCCGCGTGCCTGATAAAGGCATATGTCCGTACAAACAGGAGTTGTAGCAGTGGTTTCAATAGTAAGGAAAACTTATCCAGTGGAGTACGTTTAGAGTAGCTAGACGGACGCCTAGTTCGTATTAGGGCCCAGAATAAATTTCAGTTTTGCGGGCCTTCTAACATCGAATCCGAGAGGCAGCTAGAATTATAGAGGTGGCAGAAAATTTTTCTGGGCACAGCATATCTTTCGAACCTGTTCAATGACACGGGCTTGGATGTTTGGGCCCATGTGTAGAACAGGGCCGGAAAAGTAGTATTAGCATATTCCTAAGCCTAAGCCTAAGCCTAAGCTTTTAAGCGTTATAATTAGCATGATCCTATGCCTAAGCCTAAACGTAAGCCAAGCTAAAAAATAAGTCTAAAGCTTAAGCTTACTCTATTCTAGTCCCACAGAAAAACGTTCCGCCCCTGATCTTTACATGGGTCGATGTTGTAAGACGGCCGGCGCTTCCCTCCTGCGGTCTTTCAGCAGTTACGGCTCTGAAATCATGCATCAATTTTGGACAAATGTCTCAATTTGTTAACGAGTGGACGAGATATAAGACACTTAAAATAGGACTAAAGAGTGTGCTCGTTGCGATAAATATATATATTTTGTGTATTTTATAAAATATATTCTTGCAGATGAACTAAAAATACAACAATATTTCCTTGCTGTTGTTCATCATCATCGTTATACTGAATTGATTTTGAAGAAGGACAGATTTTATTCTGATAACCGTTATCATCACACAGGCAATTCTAAATTCAGTAAATAATAGACGTTTGGAATAAAATACAAAAATACTGAACAATTCGAAAATATTATTTGTCCTACGTTCTTTTTTCACAACTATAATATATACTCGCAGTTAAAGTCTTTTAAACGCGGTCAGTTTCTCGTGTCTCCCATCGTTTAACTGTTGTGGATACTATATAGCGAATGTTCCCAGTGGTCAGATCGTGTTGAGGCTGTTGTAAATGGTTGTTAAAATATTAAATTTGAGGAATATGTTGAAATTGCGATGTCAAGCTATATTGTGATCAGCAACAAAGGAAATGATATTTAACATGTGCCATCTTAACAATATTTTCAGCATTTTCAGCTGGTGACATCTGTGATTTCGTTATACTGTGATAAAAGCTGTATTTATTCACGATATAAAATTAGGAACTGAATTTATGCTCATTTTTTATGTAAAATCGAAATATAATCTTGCCTTAGAAATTTATTTTATTTCACATCTTCAGCTGATAAAATTTTGAATTTATCTGCAGTTGAAAAATGATACTACAACCTAGGTGAACCGTTTGCGATGAAGCGAACAGTTTCGACGGTGTTGCCCGACAAGCGAGGCTAGTTTTTTTGGGGAGAAAATGTTTGTTGAGAAAGTTCCAACGGTTTTTTTACTAAAACTATACATTTTCGCAATATATGCTGTACACCTCAGGAATTTGTCAAAGGCTTTCTTAAAAGAAAACTTGTGCTAAAATTGACGTATGTAATGTAGCTACACACAATGACATATCCTAAGGACGCAAAATGCGTGAAAACAAAATTTAAAGCTAATTTGAAAACTAAAACAGTTTACTCTGAAATAAATAACTCCTGCGTTGCTTTACTTATAAAGTTTAATATGTCTTTTCACACTCTGGTTTTATAAAATTACAATTCATGTACTTGCTATTAATACACTACATTTGATTTTATTAAAATACCAATTGACGAATGCAATGTAAATTGAAACTCAAACAATCAAAACTCCGGCCCATGTATAGAACAGGGTCGGATCGTTTTCCGCCGGGGCCGTAATAGAGTCAGTTTAAGCTTTTAACTTTTTTGCTTAGGGTTAGGCTTGAGCTTAGAAATATGCTTATACTGTTCCGGCCCTGTTCTATACATTGGCCAAAATTCCTATTGCAAACAGGGCTTATGTTAAGATCAGGGGCCGAACGTTTTTCTTCGGAACTACAAAACAGTAAACTTAAGCTTTAGACTATTTTTTGCACGGGCTTATGCTTAGGGGTACGGTTTTTCTTACGGTTAGGCTTACGAATATGCTTAGTTACAGTTGACCTTTTTGCGACGCAAACTGAGGCAAAGCGGCAATACACTGAAAAATTAGACATTTTTTCTGAACACAAAAAAAATTAAGAATGGCTAACATTGGTCACAGGCCAAGCAATTTTGCGCTGTTATATCCGCGAGTAACAAAATATGATTTCCGCAGTTATAAAGATCGTACCGGGTGTTTAATTACTAGCGTATTTAAGACGTTTTAGCTACCTGATCTTGTTCAAAATCCGGCTCCGATAAATTTGTCGACCTTGAGCCCGGGTCACACGAATGTGTAGGCTTGATTTTGATTGACTACAACAAATATATGATACGTATATAACGCTCAAGGTACTAAATTCCACCGATATATAATCTGCCAAATACTAAAATTACGTGCCGCTGTTGGCAATCAATGCAAACGCAAATTGTCAAAACTATCACAAAGCGCATGACGCCGAGCGCATGTATCCGCATTAAAAGTCAAAATACTGCATCTCAAGTTTATGAGAACTCAAATACCGAAAGTTGCACCGCAAAATGTTATCAAATTAAAATGTCAATAACCTTTGCAAAGATGACAGTGCAGACATGTAAAACTAGACACTATCGTGGTAAAATAATGAATTACTTCCTATATTGAGGTTACAAAATATTCTCGTAGATTTTAAACTTCGAGGTCGTTATATACAAATCGTCAATTTCAAAAACTTACTGTTGAATACCAAGTTTCGTGGTTAATAATCAAATTATGACACGGAACGCGCATGTTCTAAACATATAACAGGGGCACATGAAGAAGGTACCACATTTTCAAAAGCAAATTTTTGCATTTTAACGCTAAAATTGCGTCTGGTTTCTCACTCGTGAGGGCACTGTCTCCGCATGCGGGCGCCGTTTCGTTGTTGGCTCAGTTGTTGCGTCCCATGCTTACAAAAGGAATTGTGTGACGTGGAAGGATTGCGATGAAATGCTCGTCTTCGTATTGTCGAAAATTTCGGCTGACTTATAGCGAATTTCGGATTGAAATCTCAGTTGCCCATCTGCGAGACAAATGCAGTCACTATTCGTATAACAAGCAATTAAGGCCTGGGTGCAACCGGATATCCGGCTCCGGCAAAAAATCGACATCCGGCTCCGGTATATTAACTTGCCGGATATTTTTAAAAAACTTCAAAAAATTATAACATCATTGGTATATCCGCCAAGTACCATCGGACTAACTGACTTACTTTTACATACTTTTTCTGTCACAAATGTAATGTAGATTCTTCAATATGATGGGTAACAATAACGCTGAAAAATCGAGCGCACATTTCTATTATTCGTAAGGCTAAGTCTAAATTCAGCGTAGAAATGGGTCTATAAATAAGTAAGCAAAAATAATAGCTTGTTTCAGAGTCAGGGATGGGCGGAGACCGGAAATGAAAAGTTTCGGTCTCGGTCTACTTTTAGTCATCACCGAAAAACATAAATTTTTCAAAAAATTATTTCTAGAGTCGGTTCCAAACCACCGAGACTCAAGAAACCGAGACTTGCCAAATACCGAGACTTGTTGAGACTGTGACTCTCATTCCTGATCTTAGTACCTTTGTCCTACAGAAACCTGGACTCCCTTTAATGGAACATGACCCAAGTGAACATTGCAACTGAATGCAACGCTACAAAAAGATAGTGTAGTATAAATGGGTGTCATTGTTAAAGTGTTAAAAATGCATCATGTGAGATGTTAAACTTTGTCACATAGGCTACCTTAAGCCACGGAAAGCAAAATTTGTAAGTTACGTTCTGATATCTGAGTGCAATCTAGTATTAAATTTGAATTCATTATCCGGCTCCATGTCCGGCTCCGGCCGGATATTATATATTCGGTTCTGGCTCCGTTAGTTTTTGGTATCCAGTTGCACGGACTACGAAGGATAGATGCAAAACCGTTGCCCTATGGGTTATAGCGTTATCTTTTAGACATGGCGGCGGTTAGGGTATCCGAGTCCACCGCCAACGAGATAGGGACTCCTTGTAACGTATAAACCGGGGTGCAGCACCACATTCAAAAACATAATAATAACAACGAAACTTGCAATATATGTGTTGTGGCCACCGCACTAATTCAGCAATTTAGCCATATCGCCAACTTGGCTAGCCACAACAACAATTTTTACAGTGGCTAGCCACAGTAGGTCCGATATAGTATTCTTTTAGTTGTATGCTGCGTACATGCAAGGGTGGATACTTCTGTAAGTTAGGAATATTTTGGAGTGAACAGAAGAACAGCTTAATAATACAATGTTGTTAGACCAGCAAGGACGGTACGAACAACATTACTTTTAGCGCCGTAACTACAGATTAAGCATATTCCTACACCTAAACCTTAGCGATAAAAAAGTGTAAACTTAAGTTTAACCCTTTCACACATACAGTATACTATGAGCAACTAAATACAATATTGTACGAGCAATACGCACACTGTGAGCAGTGTTTAACATTTATAACATATATGCACATCAGGGTACAACCGGAAGTCTGCCTCCGGCTCCAGCTGCGGCAGAAAATCGGCCTCCGGCTCCGGTAGAACTTTTAGCATAATTCTGTAAATTTTTATTGTTTTTTCAACATTTTATCTCCAGCTCTTTTTGAATCAGGTGGATGCTGAGCTAATGGACAATTCCGTGAGAGTTTCTCGCATTCGGATATTTTCGTATATTTCAAAATGCGAACAAAAATAAGTACAAATGTTATTTTCATATATATATACTGAGAAAACTGCTCACTGGATCGAAAAATTTGTTCTTTAAAACTATTCGTAGTTTAGTTATATTTTCATTAAGTTTATGTATTTTATTGTTTTTGTTGTCGTTGTTTACTATATAAAAAGAGCCAGTATTCTAATTTAATTTTTGCTTGAATTGAAATCTAATACTAGATTGCATTCAAATGTCAGAAGGTAGCCCAAACTTCTTCCTTCCGTGGCATCAGGTATCTCGCGAGACTGCTTCCATAATATTTTACTTGCAATTGAACTAAACTACTGCATTTACAAAGATGCTGAGTAGCATAAGAGGAACTTTTGAATCCTAAAAGGAGTAAGGAGCCTAATTTAATTGTTTTTTAATTACCCTTCCGTGCCAGGATTGTAATTTAATTTTTAGTTTTAAGTGAAATAAAAGTTTGCTAACCTTCAATTTACTGTAATAAACAAGAAAATAGAATCATTGTTCAGTTAACAATTTTATATCCAAGCTTTTTATCACCGTTTTCTAGTTGTGTGCTATAAGCTTATTACAAATTTTTACTATTTCTTGATTTTGATTATGCGCCTGGTTCAAGCGACAACTGTATTTATTGTCTAGACACGATTGCAACCAATTCTATTGTATAATGTATCAACACACATACGACTACCATTGAAAAACAAATGAAATTTGAGAAACAACACACATTTTTAATTGAAATAACCCGTTCATTTATCACAGTTTTCTCTACATCTCTAAGTACACTAAAAATGTGTCCTTGTCTATATCATTTGTGGAAGTTCTTATGTGGAAAGTTTTTTAACTTGCCTCTTTCCAATAAACATACGTTTTGCTTAAAATACCAAAAACGTGGAGCTATTGAAATCAGTCAACGGAAACATAATCTTTTTAATCATATCATTATTAAACATCCGTATAGCACTTATTGACCAGTGCGAACGTTAGAAGCACTCGAATTAACCCTATTTTAACAACTGCATAGAGCCGGAAATTGCAACCAAGAAATAAAATATCTACTGTAGTGACCCGAATAAGAGGGGTCCCCATTTTGAGTCCCAATCAATAGGAGTCCGTATCGCTAACAAGAGTCCGTAAGCGGATAGAGTCCCTAAATCATAATTAGAGTCCATGAAGGTCAGTTATTCCTAATTGTAGAGCATAAATGACTCCAGAAACAAATGAAATTGAGTTCGAATCTTTAAGGCGTACTTAAATTTTGAATACATTCCTAAGTATAACCTTGCATGATCCCTTAAGTTATTGACGCAAGAGAAATAATGCGTTAAAAATAAATAACAGTCCGTAACCGAATAACAAGGGGGTATTCTCTGGAGAGGCCAAATAAATATCAGTCCCCCCTCTTATTCGGGTCACTACAGTAGTTGTAACGACTCAAACATAAGAAAAATATATTAGGTCGATATGAGAGCAAAAACACTTTTATAGTCTAAAGGATCGCACCAACGGAAAACAGTTCGCCATATGTTTTGCGCAATTTTCTAGCGCACACCTGGCTATCAACTGTTCGAGCGCTGATAATTGCCACGATTATTATTGGTTTCCATAAATATCTTTCAGTCACAAATCATCTGTTTACATCTTCAGCTTCGGTAACGGCTGAATCGCTTTGTGAACCTCCTGATTTTGTTGGAAGGGCACTTGCAGCACGATTTTGCTTTGCTCGCAAATAGGTTAGCGGGTGCACAGGCAACAGCCCTGCCAATCCTGAAACAAATTTAAAGCCAGCTAATACTAATAATAAAGTGAATGAACACAATTTATTTAGGTTCAGACTTGAAGCAGAGCTTCAAGGCATACCTAAAAGAATATTTCTAAATGAATTGTATATTTGAACAGGTCCAGAGCACACCAAAAATCAAAACCAGATAACAAATTGTATATTTCAAGCTGACACATTCATATTTTACTTTTCAGCGATTTTTACATGAACCGGATATCTAATTGTCCCCTGAATGAGCTGCAATAAAAAAGGAAAAATACATGTCAAGCTTAAATCGTTTTTAAAACCTTTCAGAAATTACAATGTTTTTTATCACCATTTAGGATTTCTACACCATTTAACAGGGTGCAACTGGAATTACAATTTATCGGAACCGGAATTTGAAAAAATTAACGGAAACGAACCGGATAATGAAAAATACATGCCACCGAAAAATTCACTTTGATTTCATTTTTTGTAACATTATTGGCAAAACAACTCTGGTTAGAGATAGATACACAACTAAAACCACAATTTTAACACAGTGTCCCAAACATTGCAAACATGTTGTAACCACCGCACCAATTTACCGATATCGCCAATATGGAGCCCACAACAACGCCACTATTGGCTAATTTTTGTTCGATATATAGTATTCTGTTGTTTAGCTATGATGCGCTGCTCAAAAATGCACCAATCATGTTACACCATGGGCATTTAGCAATTGTTTTTACTAATTAGGTGCCGTTGCTGCGGTCGCTAGCCACTGTGATAATTGGTGCGGTGCTTAGCCATATTGGAAATATGATTAAATTGGCACGGTGGCTTCGACATATACATACACAAGGGTGCAACCAGCAGCGATAACGGTCTCGGTCTCTGCAAATCTCGTGATTTGACTTGTCTCGGGCTCGCTTTTCTTGAGTCTAGCTGGTTTGCAAATCGAGACCAAAGAAATAAAAATAACGATAAACAATTGCTATTAGCTGGGCTAGTTTGAAAGGACGCAGCAATGTTTTGCTCGTATTATGGACTAAGTGTATATGTGTGAACCAAAAAATTGGGTACTTGTTCACTTCCCTCAACACTATATATAATCGTTTTAATAGAAGTCTCAAATTCCCCCAGTGATTATTTTACTAAAGCAAAGAGAACGGGATTTTTACAGATTTGATCACTAAGTAATATTTTCAATAATATTGGCAGTAACGGTCGCATATATTCCACTTAGGCTCATTTTTACATGTGTGCAACGTCTGTTATAATTGAAGTTGGAGACAGTTTCGTGAAAGTTTTCAATCTTTGCGTTTGTGCCACCATTCCTGTGTGATAAATAAAGTAAAAAAAGTTTGGCGTCGTTTATTAGTTTAATTGTATGAATTAAACGGCAATTATGAGCAAATAAAAATATTCAAAACTTTTGTTAGAAATATCTTTTTATTTTCGGTGACAGTTAAAAATTGACCGAGACCGAGACCAAAAGTCTCGGTCTCGGTATGTTGGGTCCCGGTCTCGCTTTTTTGACCGAGATTGCTCATCCCTGGCAACAAAATTTAACGGAACCGAAATTCCGGTTGCACCCTGATATATATTTGTAATAATATAAGAAATTAAAATGTAGAGATTAGTACAATCAATCTTCCAAAACACCGAATAAAATGGTTTCACTACAACAACGTAAATTCAGCTGTGGTGCTACGAGATGTTTTGAAATATATTTTTTCACCTAAAATTTCAAGAACAGGCTTTGAAACCGCCACGTTTTGAGCCATCCAGTATTTAACTCTAGTGATATTGAGAGCTACCAACTTCTCGTTGTGTTTGTTTGGCAAGGCATCAAATGAGCCAACCTTAAACCACAGACAGCTAAAACTATACATTTAGTTTAATATGGAACATCGTCAGCATATTAAAATGTTATATATAATCGCCAGAAGTAGCTGAGCGACTTGTACATACGCAAATCAATCTGGCTTCCCAATCAATGTCGGAGCCAGGAATTCAGACTAATTACTAAACAGCTGGTAAAGCAGGCATATGCGGAGGGTCCTCAAAAAGCATCCTACAGATACTTATGGAAACGTTCTACCACTGAGCCACGCATCCCGCATGTCTAATTGCATTTATCATCGACTATATGTCAACACGTAAGCCGTCAGAAAGCCTACAGTATTATGTGCATTATATTGATTGCATAGCACCAGCGCAAGCATGTCTCACATACTTGCATGCCCCAACTTTCACCAAGGTGGTCCCGGGTCCGGCCATCCTAGTTTCGACTGGATGCCACATTCGAAGCGCGCTAATTTGATATTGCCTTCATGGCGTATCCGCCACGTAAGTCTGTGTAAGAACCGACGCTTCGTAACTTTTAACTAAGTATCTGGAAAAGCTGGCATACGGGTTGGAGCCTGGAAGTAGCGATTTACAGATCCCTAGGCGATCGTTAATCGTTATACCGCTGCGTCATGTGTCCCGTTTATTCAACTGCTCTTATCTTCTCTTATATGTCGACATGCATGCTGCAGGCATAAGAGCAAGCTTTCAATAATTTTTAGATGCAAATGCGATTCTCCAGAAAATAATTAATAAAACACGACCCAACCCCGATCTGCGACAACCTCCAACCACACCACGAGACCGGGCCTAAGGGGACTTTTTGGTTCTCGGTCTCGGTCAATTTTTCTGTCACCGATAAAATTTTACAGTTTTTATTTTTTTGCTCATATTGCCGTTTAATTCATACAATTAACTAATAACGTTACACCAAACTTTTTTTCTTTATTTTCACCGTGGTGGGGGCCCAACCAATTGAAACTTTCCGAATCTGCTCCAATTCCCTCTACAACATTCACACATGTAAATGAGCCTGTGGTTTGCAACCGTTACTGCCATATTATTGAAATATTACTTAGTGATCAATCTTAATCCCGTTCTTTTCTGCCCACCACACGGCGCTCACGTAACCAACCAACCTCCACTAGTGGCATCACTCACCCACACGCGCACAACACACTATCTAATGGGTCCAGTGTATGAAAATATTCGCTGGGGGAATTTGAGACTTCTATTAAAACGATTATATATAGTGTTGAGGGAAGTGAACAAGTACCCAATTTTTTGGTTCACACATATACACTTAGTCCATAATACGAGCAAAACATTGGTGCGTCATTTCAACCTAGCCCCGCTAATTGAATTTGTTTATGGTTTTTTTTATTTCTTTGGTCTGGTTTTGCAACCCAGCTAGACTCAAGAAAAGCGAGCCCGAGACAAGTCAAATCACGAGATTGCGAGACCGGCCTTATCGCTGCTGTTGCCCCTTGTGTATGTTATGTCGAAGCCAGCCGTGCCATTCTATTTCCATATGGTGAGCCCCGCCCTTTCCAGTGGCTAGCGGACCGCAGCCGCCCTATTAGAACAATTGCTAAATGCCCATGGTGTAACATGATTGGTGCATTTTTTGAGCAGCGCGTATCATAGCTAAACGACAGATACTATATCGACAAAAATTAGCCAATAGTGGGCGTTGTTGTGGGCTCCATATTGGCGATATTGTATATTGGTGCGGTGGTTACAACATGTTTGCAATGTTTGGGGGACACTGTGTTATATTGTGGTTTTAGTTGTGTATCTATCTCTACCAGAGTTGTTTTGCCATATGTTACAAAAAATGAAATCAAAGTGTTTTTCGGGTGGGCATGTATTTTTCATTATCCGTTCGTTTTCCGTTAATTTTTTCAAATTCTGGTTCCGATAATTGTAATTCCCAGTTGCACCTGTTAAATGGTGTAGAAATCCTAAATGGTGATAAAAAACATTTGTATTTCTGAAAGGTTTTAAAACGATTTAAGCTGCAACATGTATTTTTCCTTTATTGCAGCTCATTCAGGGGACATTAGATATCCGGTTCATGTGAGAAATCGCTGAAAAGTAGAATATGAATGTTAGCTGAATATACATTTGTTATCTGGTTTTGATTTTTGGTGTGCCTTGACCTGTTCAAATATACAATTCATTTAGAAATATTCTTTTAGGTATGCCTTGAAGCTCTGCTTCAAGTCTGAACCTAAATAAATTGTGTTCATTCACTTTATTATTAGTATTAGCTGGCTTTAAATTTGTTTCAGGATTGGCAGGGCTGTTGCCTGTGCACCCGCTGACATTGCTGAGCAAGATCGTCTCAAGTGCCTTTCCAACAAAATCAGGAGGTCAGAGCGATTCAGCCGTTACCGAAGCTGAAGATGTAAAACAGATGATTGTGCTGAAAGATATTTATGGAAACCAATAATAATCGTGGCATCTCAGCGCTCGAACAGTTGATAGGCCAGGTGTGCGCTAAAAATTGCGCAAAACATATGGCGGAACTGTTTTCCGTTGGTGCGATCCTTTAAGACTATAAAAGTGTTTTTGCTCTCATATCGACCTAATATATTTTTCTTATGTTTGAGTCGTTACAACTACTGTAGTGACCCGAATAAGAGGGGGCTGGATTTTTATTTGGCCTCTCCAGAGAATCCCCCCTTGTTATTCGGTTACTGAACTGTTATTTATTTTTAACGCATTATTTCTCTTGCGTCAATAACTTAAGGGATCATGCAAGGTTATACTTAGGAATGTATTCAAAATTTAAGTACGCCTTAAAGATTCGAACTCGATTTCATTTGTTTCTGAGTCATTTATGCTCTACAATTAGGAATAACTGACCTTCATGGACTCTAATTATGATTTAGGGACTCTATCCGCTTACGGATCTCTTGTTAGCGATACGGACTCCTATTGATTGGGACTCAAAATGGGGACCCCTCTTATTCGGGTCACTACAGTAGATATTTTATTTCTTGGTTGCAATTTCCGGCTCTATGCAGTTGTTAAAATAGGGTTAATTCGAGTGCTTCTAACGTTCGCACTGGTCAATAAGTGCTATACGGATGTTTAATAATGATATGATTAAAAAGATTATGTTTCCGTTTGACTGATTTCAATAGCTCCACGTTTTTGGTATTTTAAGACAAAACGTATGTTTATTGGAAAGAGGCAAGTTAAAAAACTTTCCACATAAGAACTTCCACAAATGATATAGACAAGAACACATTTTTAGTGTACTATAGAGATGTGAGAGATAAACTGTGATAAATGAACGGGTTATTTCAATTAAAAATTGTGTGTTGTTTCTCAAATTTCATTTGTTTTTCAATGGTAGTCGTATGTGTGTTGATACATTATACAATAGAATTGGTTGCAATCGTGTCTAGACAATAAATACAGTTGTAACGCCTTGAACCAGGCGCATAAATCAAAATCGAGAAATAGTAAAAATTTGTAATAAGCTTATAGCACACAACTAGAGAAACGGTGATAAGAAAGCTTAGATATAAAATTGTTAACTGAACAATGATTCTATTTTCTTGTTTATTACAGTAAATTGAAGGTTAGCAAACTTTTATTTCACTTAAAACTAAAATTTAATTACAATCCTGGCACGGAAGGGTAATTAAAAAACAATTAAATTAGGCTCCTTACTCCTTTTAGGATTCAAAAGTTCCTCTTATGCTACTCAGCATCTTTGTAAATGCAGTGAGTTTAAGTTCAATTCGCAAGTAAAATATTATGGAAGCAGTCTCGCGAGATACCTATGCCACGGAAGGAGGAAGAAGTTTGGGCTACCTTCTGACATTTGAATGCAATCTAGTATTAGATTTCAATTCAAGCAAAAATTAAATTAAAATACTGGCTCTTTTTATATAGTAAACAACGACAACAAAAAACAATAAAATACATAAACTTAATGAAAATATAACTAAACTACGAATAGTTTTAAAGAACAAATTTTTCGATCCAGTGAGCAGTTTTCTCAGTATATATATATGAAAATAACATTTGTACTTATTTTTGTTCGCATTTTGAAATATACGAAAATATCCGAATGCGAGAAACTCTCACGGAATTGTCCATTAGCTCAGCATCCACCTGATTCAAAAAGAGCTGGAGATAAAATGTTGAAAAAACAATAAAAATTTACAGAATTATGCTAAAAGTTCTACGGAGCCGGAGGCCGATTTTCTGCCGCAGCTGGAGCCGGAGGCAGACTTCCGGTTGTACCCTAATGTGCATATATGTTATAAATGTTAAAACACTGCTCACAGTGTGCGTATTGCTCGTACAATATTGTATTTAGTTGCTCATAGTATACTGTATGTGTGAAAGGGTTAAACTTAAGTTTACACTTTTTTATCGCTAAGGTTTAGGTGTAGGAATATGCTTAAACTGTAGTTACGGCACTAAAAGTAATGTTGTTCGTACCGTCCTTGCTGGTCTAACAACATTGTATTATTAAGCTGTTCTTCTGTTTCACTCCAAAATATTCCTAACTTACAGAAGTATCCACCCTTGCATGTACGCAGCATACAACTAAAAGAATACTATATCGGACCTACTGTGGCTAGCCACTGTAAAAATTGTTGTTGTGGCTAGCCAAGTTGGCGATATGGCTAAATTGCTGAATAGCGCGGTGGCCACAACACATATATTGCAAGTTTCGTTGTTATTATTATGTTTTTGAATGTGGTGCTGCACCCCGGTTTATACGTACAAGATCCCTATCTCGTTGGCGGTGGACTCGGATACCCTAACCGCCGCATGTCTAAAAGATAACGCTATAACCCATAGGGCAACGGTTTTGCATCTATCCTTTCTGTAGTCCGTGCAACTGGATACCAAAAACTCTAACAGAGACGAGAACCGAATATATAATATCCGGCCGGAGCCGGACATGGAGCACCGGATAATGAATTCAAATTTAATACTAGATTGCACTCAGATATCAAAACGTAACTTACAAATTTTGCTTTCCGTGGCTTAAGGTAGCCTATGTGACAAAGTTTAACATCTCACATGATGCATTTTTAACACTTTAACAATGACACCCATTTATACTACACTATCTTTTTGTAGCGTTGCATTCAGTTGCAATGTTCACTTGGGTCATGTTCCATTAAAGGGAGTCCAGGTTTCTGTAGGACAAAGGTACTAAGATAGGGAATGAGAGTCACAGTCTCAACAAGTCTCGGTATTTGGCAAGTCTCAGGTTTCTTGAGTCTCGGTGGTTAACCGACTGAAATAATTTTTTGAAAAATTTATGTTTTTCGGTGATGACTAAAAGTAGACCGAGACCGAAACTTTTCATTTCCGGTCTCCGCCCATCCCTGACTCTGAAACAAGCTATTATTTTTGCTTACTTATTTATAGACCCATTTCTACGGCTAAATTTAAGACTTAGCCTTACGAATAATAGAAATGTGCGCTCGATTATTCAGCGTTATAGTTACCCATCATATTGAAGAATCTACATTACATTTGTGACAGAAAAAGTATGTAAAAGTAAGTCAGTTAGTCCGATGGTACTTGGCGGATATACCAATGATGTTATAACTTTTTGAAGTTTTTTAAAAAATATCCGGCAAGTTATAACACCGGAGTCGGAGCCGGATGTCGATTTTTCACCGGAGCCGGATATCCGGTTGCACCCAGGCCTTAATTGCTTGTTATACGAATAGTGACTGCATTTGTCTCGCAGATGGGCAACTGAGATTTCAATCCGAAATTCGCTATAAGTCAGCCGAAATTTTCGACAATACGAAGACGAGCATTTCATCGCAATCCTTCCACGTCACACAATTCCTTTTGTAAGCATGGGACGCAACAACTGAGCCAACAACGAAACGGCGCCCGCATGGGGAGACAATGCCCTCACGAGTGAGAAACCAGACGCAATTTTAGCGTTAAAATGCAAAAATTTGCTTTTGAAAATGTGGTACCTTCTTCATGTGCCCCTGTTATATGTTTAGAACATGCGCGTTACGTGTCATAATTTGATTATTAACCACGAAACTTGGTATTCAACAGTAAGTTTTTGAAATTGACGATTTGTATATAACGACCTCGAAGTTTAAAATCTACGAGAATATTTTGTAACCTCAATATAGGAAGTAATTCATTATTTTACCACGATAGCGTCTAGTTTTACATGTCTGCACTGTCATCTTTGCAAAGGTTATTGACATTTTAATTTGATAACATTTTGCGGTGCAACTTTCGGTATTTGAGTTCTCATAAATTTGAGATGCAGTATTTTGACTTTTAATGCGGATACATGCGCTCGGCGTCATGCGCTTTGTGATAGTTTTGACAATTTGCGTTTGCATTGATTGCCAACAGCGGCACGTAATTTTAGTATTTGGCAGATTATATATCGGTGGAATTTAGTACCTTGAGCGTTATATACGTATCATATATTTGTTGTAGTCAATCAAAATCAAGCCTACACATTCGTGTGACCCGGGCTCAAGGTCGACAAATTTATCGGAGCCGGATTTTGAACAAGATCAGGTAGCTAAAACGTCTTAAATACGCTAGTAATTAAACACCCGGTACGATCTTTATAACTGCGGAAATCATATTTTGTTACTCGCGGATATAACAGCGCAAAATTGCTTGGCCTGTGACCAATGTTAGCCATTCTTAATTTTTTTTGTGTTCAGAAAAAATGTCTAATTTTTCAGTGTATTGCCGCTTTGCCTCAGTTTGCGTCGCAAAAAGGTCAACTGTAACTAAGCATATTCGCAAGCCTAACCGTAAGAAAAACCGTACACCTAAGCATAAGCCCGTGCAAAAAATAGTCTAAAGCTTAAGTTTACTGTTTTGTAGTTCCGAAGAAAAACGTTCGGCCCCTGATCTTAACATAAGCCCTGTTTGCAATAGGAATTTTGGCAATGTATAGAACAGGGCCGGAACAGTATAAGCATATTTCTAAGCTCAAGCCTAACCCTAAGCAAAAAAGTTAAAAGCTTAAACTGACTCTATTACGGCCCCGGCGGAAAACGATCCGACCCTGTTCTATACATGGGCCGGAGTTTTGATTGTTTGAGTTTCAATTTACATTGCATTCGTCAATTGGTATTTTAATAAAATCAAATGTAGTGTATTAATGGCAAGTACATGAATTGTAATTTTATAAAACCAGAGTGTGAAAAGACATATTAAACTTTATAAGTAAAGCAACGCAGGAGTTATTTATTTCAGAGTAAACTGTTTTAGTTTTCAAATTAGCTTTAAATTTTGTTTTCACGCATTTTGCGTCCTTAGGATACGTCATTGTGTGTAGCTACATTACATACGTCAATTTTAGCACAAGTTTTCTTTTAAGAAAGCCTTTGACAGATTCCTGAGGTGTACAGCATATATTGCGAAAATGTATAGTTTTAGTAAAAAAACCGTTGGAACTTTCTCAACAAACATTTTCTCCCCAAAAAAACTAGCCTCGCTTGTCGGGCAACACCGTCGAAACTGTTCGCTTCATCGCAAACGGTTCACCTAGGTTGTAGTATCATTTTTCAACTGCAGATAAATTCAAAATTTTATCAGCTGAAGATGTGAAATAAAATAAATTTCTAAGGCAAGATTATATTTCGATTTTACATAAAAAATGAGCATAAATTCAGTTCCTAATTTTATATCGTGAATAAATACAGCTTTTATCACAGTATAACGAAATCACAGATGTCACCAGCTGAAAATGCTGAAAATATTGTTAAGATGGCACATGTTAAATATCATTTCCTTTGTTGCTGATCACAATATAGCCTTGACATCGCAATTTCAACATATTCCTCAAATTTAATATTTTAACAACCATTTACAACAGCCTCAACACAATCTGAACACTGGGAACATTCGCTATATAGTATCCACAACAGTTAAACGATGGGAGACACGAGAAACTGACCGCGTTTAAAAGACTTTAACTGCGAGTATATATTATAGTTGTGAAAAAAGAACGTAGGACAAATAATATTTTCGAATTGTTCAGTATTTTTGTATTTTATTCCAAACGTCTATTATTTACTGAATTTAGAATTGCCTGTGTGATGATAACGGTTATCAGAATAAAATCTGTCCTTCTTCAAAATCAATTCAGTATAACGATGATGATGAACAACAGCAAGGAAATATTGTTGTATTTTTAGTTCATCGGCAAGAATATATTTTATAAAATACACAAAATATATATATTTATCGCAACGAGCACACTCTTTAGTCCTATTTTAAGTGTCTTATATCTCGTCCACTCGTTAACAAATTGAGACATTTGTCCAAAATTGATGCATGATTTCAGAGCCGTAACTGCTGAAAGACCGCAGGAGGGAAGCGCCGGCCGTCTTACAACATCGACCCATGTAAAGATCAGGGGCGGAACGTTTTTCTGTGGGACTAGAATAGAGTAAGCTTAAGCTTTAGACTTATTTTTTAGCTTGGCTTACGTTTAGGCTTAGGCATAGGATCATGCTAATTATAACGCTTAAAAGCTTAGGCTTAGGCTTAGGCTTAGGAATATGCTAATACTACTTTTCCGGCCCTGTTCTACACATGGGCCCAAACATCCAAGCCCGTGTCATTGAACAGGTTCGAAAGATATGCTGTGCCCAGAAAAATTTCTTGCCACCTGTATAATTCTAGCTGCCTCTCGGATTCGATGTTAGAAGGCCCGCAAAACTGAAATTTATTCTGGGCCCTAATACGAACTAGGCGTCCGTCTAGCTACTCTAAACGTACTCCACTGGATAAGTTTTCCTTACTATTGAAACCACTGCTACAACTCCTGTTTGTACGGACATATGCCTTTATCAGGCACGCGGAACATGGGTATCTGGGGTGTCAATCGAAACCCTTAACTAGATAAGAAGTATTGCCGACACCTCTAAAAGCCCATAAAAACTAAAGTGAGTTTCGTGTTGAAATTGAAAACATTTTACGCAAAAATCGTGGTTTGGTTAAAGCACGCCTCGCTCGCGAGGTCGTAAAACCGCATCAGCACGTCTTTTGTTTTTGGATGCCTACAAAATATCGAATACTTCATCAAATTTAATAGCCCTTCCGTTGTTTAGTCAGCTGCTGCTGTGGCCACGTCTAAAACCCCGAGAAGAAACTGTTCCCGCCTCCATGGTTTTAATCACATTTTCGTCTAACCAAACCGTTCCAAATTAAAGAAATTAGTATTGGAATTGACGCAAAAACAGCGCGTGGTTTCTCGATCGTTTCGCCTCAAAATTTTCTTCAACTACTGCTAACAGAGTAATGGACGCATTTCTTTCCATTAGTGATCAAAGTTTTGGCCAATGTGAACAACAGGGGCGGAACAGTACCATAAGCTTATTCCTAAGCCTAAACCTAAGGCTTAGCCTAAGCGTAAGAATGAGCATATTCCTAAGCCTAAGCCTAAGCCAAGCAAAAAATAGCCTGAAGCTTAAGCTTATTCCATTCTAGTCCCACAGAAAAACCTTGCGCCCCTGATCTTTATACATCGGCCAAAGTTTTGAACCCTTGTTCGAAATGTTTGTTGTTTTCATTTCCTTACTTTTTATAATTTTTTCGACATTTTACACGAAAAGCCAGCTAAGGCTGCTCTCACCGATTTGGTTTGTAATGCATATTGCACATACAGATACTTATCAGGGTTACTGTTAACTGCTTCCTATTACTCCTAGGAGGACTGTAAGTTTAAGCAAAATTTACAAATTGAACTTGTATTAAAGTCTTTATGTCGTATATGGCGGCCCAGATTTATAAGTTTGGAGGGTGCACTTGTTACAACTTACCTTGCTTAATACTAGCATATTCCAATTTTGTACGACGCTTACTGAGATCGCTCATCACATTCAAAATGTAGGGTTGCAGGTCTTTTTTAAACCAGCTGACCCAATTTATCTAAAAAATAACAATTTTACTGGCAGTATATATTTGAATTTTTTGCGTAGGCTAGAGATACTTTAACTTCTGTTTTCAATTCGTTAAGGCTCATTTAAGATCTTCTACACTTCATTTAACAATTTTCAAAATTTTCATATTTCAGCGTAAATGTTGTGTGGGAAAGTGTACAAGAGTTTTCGTTAATCCTAGATTAAGACTCATGGCCCATGTTACTTTGAGGGGCGTCCAGGTTTCTGTTGGCTCTATAAAACAGATGGTTTAGATTCTAGATTACGTTTTGCCTTAGGCTTAGGCTTAGGAATACATTTTTGCAACGCTTAGGCTAAGGCTTAGGCTCAGGAATACGATTAATCTACTGTTACGCCCCTCAAAGTAACATTGGCCACATGCGGCGTTCACGTTATAACTGGTGCCGTCGGGTCACGTTTTGTCAAATGTTGATTTGACATCAACATAAATTTTTGTTACCATCATATGATACGGACAAACAAAAGTCGAATATCGTGCGATATTGCAATACAAAGCACGAGTATACATGTGATATCAACATACAAGTGTCCGAATGTCACGTGACACTGTCGGACGTATTGGGTAATATCATATGATATTCCAAATTAACAGCATATATCATATGATACTCAGAAAAACGGAATTGGAGTATCATATGATATTCTACAATACAATTTTAGTGTATCATATGATATTCCATGTAGTTTAAAACGTATCATATGGCAATCAGTAGGTCTCCGGGGGGTTGATAACACTGTTTTAGAGATTTCTGTGTTTTTACAAGGTTGTATTGCTTTGAGATTGTTTTGAAGCAAAAATATCAATTCTACTCACTGCTAGGGAGGCTCGGAATGCAGGAGGTGGCTGAATTGTCCAGCAGTACACATACATACTTTGATCCTGTTGAAATTTTTGCCCTTGCATGTTGAGCTGGTGACTGTTGCATCCTGTTCATATTGTATTCCCCTAAATACTGTGACTATCTTCTATGAAGATGTTTTCGTGCTTAGTATTGTTGTTAGGCCTAGTTTTCCGCATTAGTTTGGGCAGGAAAGCGTACAAGAGTTCGTCAATATCAGATCAATGCTCATCATGCTTAGTATTTGGTTTAGTCCTGAGCCCGCAGTCTTAAATGTTTGCAGCATCTAATGCCAGTTGGTGATATGTCCTGTAACTTTCGAAACAAACAATTTTGAGGTTTGCACTTCAACCCATTTATTGCATTCGATTTACTCTACTTCTGTGCCTATTTTGAGATCAGCAATTGCAGCAGTTCGTTAGATTGAATACCTGTTACTTACTGGCGAAATGTGCTATATGCATTTGAGAATATGGGCCCTGGGTCTCGGCATATTAAACGTGCGTGAGAAAGTGTATACAAAAATTTTAGTTTGTTCTAGATCAAGACTACTCATTGTTATTATTTATTAAATAATGTCATCTTATACCCGCATTCTACTATTATTAACATTAACTTTGGCGTTTTCGGGAACAATACTGTTATTCGTTGCACTTGGCACTAATAGCTGGACCGAAGTATACGTTAACCGTGATAAATTGAATGAAACACTTGCACCACTATTCGATAACTCAGTTTTACCGGATATTTATTATTCGCGTTCGTACGGATTGTTCAGAGAATGCTTTATTGGTCCAGAGCAACCCATAAAAATCCCTGGTGCTGGCTCAATGCGTGATCAACTTCCGTATACAGTAAGATAATTAAAGATTGTTCAAAGGGGCGTATCCAGGGTTCGAACCGGCCCTGTTTTTTAGGACCCGGGCGCGGCGCGGGTCCATTACCCTCGGCCCGGGCCCGGCCCGCATCCGCATGAGCCCGGGCCCGCAAATTTAATATCTTTTGGAGCATAAAACAAAACAACAAACGGTATTGTGGTTGCACATCGAGTACTTGCCATACATGCCTGTATTGAGAAAATACACACAAAATTATAAACGTTCCCATGCAAAACGTCCGACCGAATAGCAAGAAAAATTCATAGACCGATGTCCAGGTTTTGCGGGAGTCTGGTGTGCGCGCACTGAGTGGCGGACCTGGACGAGACCTCAGACATAGTGATAAAAAATAATTACAATTCCAAATGGATTGATTTTACCAACAAACTGAGTTGTCGCAATGAGTACCGATTAATTAAACATTACGGCGGTTCTTGATGGAAGCAGAATATAATGTTTCATGATTTTTAATGTCACCGTTACTTCGAAATCAGTCACGGAGGCAATTACAGAAGTTTGGCCACCCATATAACACACCAAAAGCAAAGAGACTCAAACCTGATTTGAAAAATGTCATCATGTTAACGATGTGTATACAAGCTGTTTACACGGCCAATAAATATTAAACACTATTGAGGCTTACTTAGGATAGGAAACTGCTGCGATTCATTTCGGCTGGCGGCCCCGGTCCGCTTAGGCCCGCGCGTCCAAAATGCGAGCCGGAGAAAGTGCCAGCTATGAACATACCAAAAGGTGCCAAGTTGGGCGCAGTCGTGTCGTCTCGCCGTACCCTATTCCTAACGCTGTTTTGTCGTTTCGGCACTCCGAGGACCGCTTTGCGAGATTTGTGGTTGCAAAACTAAACACAACTTCTTTAATTGTTACAGCAGAACTCGTACTGCGCTTAAAGTTAATACACTAGTTAACTCGAACAACCGCATGACCGAAAGAATGCTTACATTTCGAAATGTTCCAAAAAATCGAGTTACGTAAACGGAAAATACCACACACCCATAAAAACCAAAAATAAATCATACAATCTGAAAGCTATGGTTCCCCTTAGAGGCAAAGCACGGTTGAGGCACACTAATTTAATACTCAGTATCTCCAACAATTCCGAAGTCTGTGTAAATCACCACAATAACACTAATCGATACACCAGAACACTTTTAATTAAGATCATACAAACCAAAAAATTTAAGGTCTCCTTGCGAAATAAATTCACTATACGCCCGGTAGTATTCCTATAACGCTCAAAATTGCTCGACACTGCACTATTCTTATCGGTGAGGCTGGGATTTGAGTGTAGCGTGTAATTATTGGAAAAATACGACGGTAACCACATCAATATATAATTAGGCTTAGTAAAAACATATCGCTGAATAAACAACTCCAACAACCAATCATCACCGTACAAGCGAACATCACCTATCCTGAAACACTCCCCCCAATTACGGGTTCTTAATCCTTGCGCTACCCTATTTTATGCCCGAGAACCTAAAGGTAGCAATGGAAGTTCTTTAACTTTAAAATGATCACAAAAAATTTTGCAAAATTCGTAGGTACAATTAGTAATATTAACAGAATTTACCGTTTTTTAAGCTTTCTCTGAATTTTAAACTTCTCGAAAACTGAAATATAAAATTGTGAAATTTTAAGTTATAGATTGAAATTTTAAATTCAAATTTAAACTAAACCTAAACAAATTTGAATTTTGATCCAAGTCCTTCGTTTTCAAAATAACGCTGATGTGTAAATTTTGCAAAAATTCTCAGAACTTCTCATATTTTGACTCAAAACTTAAAAATTAAACAAAATTTAATTCGAAGAATTAGGATCGGCGACTATCAAAAAGGGAAATGAAGCATTTCTTCCAAGTTTTTACCAGATTACCAAATTAATATATAATGCAAGCCTAGCACAATAATTTCAAAATTTTTATGCCATATGTTCAGTCTAGATTCGTCAGCGCCAATATACACCGTGCGTTAGATATCCTCTTTACAATTATTTAATCACCAGAAGCCTGCTATTATATAGAGTTATAATAAAAAGCGGAAACTGAATCGATTATATTGTAGCTCGAAAATCTTTTACCAGAACAAGTATAGATGGGCACCGGATATCCGGATATGAAAAATATTTGGATATGTATGCGAAAAAAACGTATATCCGGATATCCGAAATGCTATTGTGTAAAAAATTTGTGGAATAGTTTGCATTATTTCACCATTAAAGTAGCTGGAGTTGACGAAAAGAAATTCTGTATTAGAACCAGAGTTCAAATATTGAACCACGTTCCTGCATTATTGCATGATAATTTAAAATTTTGATTACTTAAAGCATGCCAAAATAAAAAAATTTCAGTTTAGCTTGATATTTATCGGAGTAATTTGTATTTGTAAATTATATCAAATTTAGCACAGTGAAAGATTTGCATGTCTTAACCCAAGTCGTAATTTAGCCCAATTCCGAAATGGGCTAGCCCAGGGCGTAATTACGACTTGGGCTTTCATGCGACAAGTGTACGCCTTGTATTGTTCACTAGCTTAGTCATACTCAAATATGATTGGATGATGCGACTATTTTTTTCTGATTTGCTAAGCAATCGCCACCTATTATTGGCTACCTAACAGTTTGTTCTATTGAGCAAAGCGGAATCAAGCAGGATTGCGACTATCAAGTAACTAATTAGAAAACGCACAGATTTATCTGACATGAATCCACCTTGGGCTAGCCCAAGTCGTAATTCCGACTTAGACTAACCCAATTCGGAATTGGGCTGAATTTTGACTTGGGCTATGACATATACATGTACTAAGTAACGTCGTGAGATTACAGACTGGGCGTCCTTTTAAATCATCAAATGTAAAAATTGAAGCAATTGAACTCAGTTCTGAACTGTTGAAAGTACATTTTTAGTTCCGCTCTGTCGTAGTTCATAAAAGATCACAGAAAGTGAAGGTATATATTCAAGTTTTAAAAATTTAAATTTAATTGAAATGATCATTGGAGGTGAGGAGCCAAACCGGCGTTATATTTCAATATATTATGACTAGAGCGAGTCCTGTAAAGTTGGACCAATATTTTTTGCTTTAGCAGTGTAACAACTAAAACTTATGCGGAGTTCACGTTATAAATGGTGCAGCTGGGTCACGTTTTGTCACGTTGTATATATTGGGTAACATTTTGTCTGCGATGTAACCTAATATGATATTCAAAAAACAGTGGTTGTCTGCTAACATCACGTATCGGTCACGTTTTGTCTGTCAATATCATATGATCATTTTGAAAATGTCTACTGAGTCAGTTGCATAACTAGGTTTGGAATATCATATGATACTAATCGACATGTGCCGTTAGTATCATATGATATTCCAAGACAATGTAAGTAAATACTTATATTTAGGCGGGAAATTTAAATTATGGCAGAAAAATTTAATTTTTGGCGGGAAAATTCAAATTTCGGCGGGAAATGCAAATTTTGGCGGGAAAATTCAAATTTTGGCGGGAAATTCAAATTTTGGCGGGAAATTCAAATTTTGGTTGAAAATTCAAATTTTGGTGGCAAATTCAAATTCAGCAGGGAAAATTCAAATTTTGGCGGGAAATTCAAATCTTGTGGGAAATACAAATTTTGGCGGGAAATTTAAATTTTGGCGCAAAAATTTCAAATTTGGCGCAAAAAATCAAGTTTTGGCAGGAAAATTCGAATTTGGGAGGCAATGTTCAAAAGTATAGCGGATTGTCTTATGATACGTCTTAAACTACATAATGGAACATCATATGATACTTCAAATCCGTCTTGTTGAATATCATATATATGCTGCTAATTTGGAATATCATATGATATTCGACAATATGTCTGATTATGTCACGTGACATTTGAACACTTGCATGCTGAGGTAACCTGAATACCCGGGCTTTGTATAGCAATATCACATGATATTCGACTTTTGTCTGTCCGTATCATATGATGGTAACAAAAATTTATGTTGATGTCGAATCAACATGCGACAAAACGTGACCCGACTGCCCCAGTTATAACGTGAACCCCGCATTACTCCTAATTTTAAGCCTCCTGAGCGTAGTAAACACAAGTCTAAAACAAAGGTCAGCAAGCCCAAGCAAAAATTTATACTAAAATTTCAGTGTATTCTATTTTTGTCTAGTGTGAGAAGGCGGTCCCCAGGGGATCGACAGGGGGCGGGAGGGCGTATGCCCCTTGTTAGAATGTTTTGTAATAGTATGGCAAGGTCCCTACCTTACAATTTTTCCATTCAGGAAATTTTCTTGTGATAAAATGATAAGGCCCCTCTACTTTACAACTTACCCCCTCACAAAGTTTCTGTGAAAAAAATTACATGGTCCCTACTTACATTACAAATCTTCTGTCTCAGAAAATTTTTGGTTAAAAATTGCGCTTAAAAACATTTACGAGTCTGCCTGCCCCTGTCGGAAATTTGTGGATCTACCGCTGAAAACGGGGGACCACGAAAAGTAATACGGGCTGATATTTAGACGGTTAAGCGTAAGTATATTTCAATGTGGTTCTTTGTTCCTGGAACGTAAAACGACTCATGTATATATAATTCGAGGGAAGGGTGACATTCGATAGAATCGGTCGCAAACCAAATCAACTACTACTACTACTACAACAACAAATCACAACAACAACAACTAACGATTGACAAATTAACACTGTTTCGTCACCCGATCGCAATTTCAATTTATATCCAATATTTTAGTTGCTTTTTTCGATGTCGACACCCGCCAGGCCAAACACCACAGAACGTCATTGAATGTTAAAATGTTAATAATTTCAGGACCCAACAGATCATCGTTGCATTGACGCGTTTCCTGGCTTTTACTATTCATCTGTATTGAGCGACAAAGCTCGACAGTATGTTGATACAAAAATTTCACTGCTATCGCTGTACGTTATTGGACTCGCGTTTTGTATTGGTGGATTGCTCACATTGTGTGTTGGCATTGGATCCAAACGCACAATTCCTGTGCTAATTGCGGGGTTTTTGCTCATAGTCGCGGCGCTGTTTATAGCAGGGTCAATTGCGCTTTGGCATAAATCTATTGAGGTAAGTTGAACACTATTTGACTGGTGTAAGTATAAAAAAGCTAACAAGGAAATAGAATCGCTTCCGAAATTTTTGGAAAAATGGAAAAAAACTATGTTTTACAGTCTTTAAATTTGCTGGATATTAAGTGGGCAAAAAGTTATTGCTCACTCACTGCGCTTACTTGTATAAAACGTTTGAATTGCGTTTGAAAGTTCCACCTCATTGGTTTTAGAATTTTTTCGTTTTTCACACAGTTTGCCGACTCTTATTTTGTTTGATTGTGAATTTTAGCTACCGAAAAACTCGTAGTTCTAGGCTTATCTTTTAACTCCGGTTTTGGATTAGGCTTGGCAACAGAGTGGAATGTGGGTAAGAATTCTTTTACCCACCCACACTCTACCCACGCAATCAAGAATTTTTTACCCGCGGGCATACCCGCGCAAAAAAGTTCTACCCACGACCCACATTTTACCCGTACCTGAAGTTTACACTAGTATTTTAAAGATTGCAGGAGATTTGCAGTTTGACGAAACTTTGTGTTATAGCTCCTATGAATTTTACACATGAAAGCTTGGAAGAAACAACAAAATTTCAAACCCAACTAAATAAAGCACAGGCAGCACCCGATCAGAAATAAAACAGACAATAGCATAGGTTCTCCACGGTAAAACTTAGCAATTTGCGGTGGGTAAAAACTGCGAATTTTTTAACCGCGTGATCAAATTCTTTGCCTGCGGGCTGCGGGCATACCCGCGCCTGAAATTCTTTAATCAACCCGTGTTTACCCACGGGTAAGAAGCGGGTACCCGCATGTAAAGTCCCAATCTTCTTGGGAATAAGCTTATACTACTGTTGCGGTAGTCAAAGCAACATTGGCCCAGCCTATAACAATAGCTGTCATACATTACTTTGAATTCAGATTTTTTGAATTTGTTATATTCTGATTACATTTCCAGACTCTTGCCAACATGCCATCTGTGCTCAAATCGGGCGACAACAACCTGTACAACCCGTCACTTCGGCCAAAAGATGTTTCTCTTGCGTCAGTCGAGCGTTATGGTTGGAGTTATATTGTAGCTTGGACTGGAATGGGTTTAGTAACATTTTCAGCTGTAATCACATGCGCAATAACGTACGTCGCCGCGTCAGAGCGTAAAGCAAAACGAAAAGCAGCTGCTACGCTCCTTGCGCAAGCGGAAAAATCAGTTCTTGAAAACGCAATCACGTGCGCAAGTAGTAAAATTGGACTTCCCGGAGCAGGGTTTGGCACATTGTCGTCCACTCCAGGATCGTATACCGTTTCGGCGCTTGGAGAATATTATCCGTCTGATACTCCTGCTTTCCAATCAATAGGACTTGGGTCTACGCGACCTCGACCAAGCGTTTCTTTCGAAGGTTCTGTTATGCCGCTGTACGCCAGTTATTCTGCGCTTTCAACTGCGAACGCATCGTATCCACAGTATTATAGTTATGACGATATTTATGGTTTTGTTGGTTACTACAATCCGTATGCAGTGTAAACAATCAAAGGAGCATTAACCCAAGTGTGATATACAGGGGCGTCCGCAGAAAGTTATGCTTGGAGGCACCGAATCATTTTGGGGGGCCCCTTCAATTGCAATTCAAGATAGTTTACTTTTACACCGAGTCTATTTGGGGGGCACCAGTAAAATTTGGTGGAGCACGGCCTCTCAATCTTCCCTATTTCGATGCGTTTAGTGATATTTGATTTAAAAAAGAAAGTTGAATTGTGCCTATTTAAAAAACTTCAGCATATAAATCGTTATTAGTAACGTTTTAAAACAACTCCCCATTTTAAACGAAAATAGTTTTTGATTTGGAAAAGTTGTTCTCGCCATTCGCAGTAGAGTTATAATTCAACATTTATTCTTTTGTTAGTGACAAAGGGTTAATATTCATTCGAATAAAACGATATTTTGGTAAGAAGTATGAAATTTAGGCAATTGCTACAATTCGCACGTAACAAACACAATTATCGCTCGCTTGGGCTACGCCCTAAAATGAATTAAGAAGTCAAGTTCTTATATTGCAAGCTTTAAATTGTGGAACAATTACTTCTCAATTTTTACTAGGAGACTTAAAAAGACGAATTAATTAAAAAACTTCGGCACTGTACTAAATGGCGCTTACTCCAGCAATTCCTCCAATGAAAAACTGCATCTTTGTTAAGAAATTTTTTACTATACCCCAAGGCCGTTGTGACCAACCCTTCATTCTGTTATTTGTCGCATTCAATCAAGTTTAATTTTTAACTGATCTCTTTACTTTATGACAAATCAAATCAAAGTTAATAGTCAATATAGGTAGGGTCAAAAATATTTTAGTTCTGGTTCCAAATCTGCGTCCAAACAAATTTTAGATATTACGAACACAAGTGTATTGTGATTGTGTTTTACGAAAACAAGCGAAACCGACAATTGTTCACACAATGTTTGTATTGAAATGATAAACGCTTAGGGTGGCGATGATGCACGACTCCGGACGGTAACAGACACCACCGGACGATGATTAACAGTGCCAGACGGCCACTGATGGCGCCTGACGTCTTCAATGGTATAGCACACCGCCACCCTTAGTCTTCAGAAACGAAACATTTACGATGTAAAAAACAGGTTCAACCAAATCAAATGTGTAGAATTTTATATGTAAACACACTCCATCACCTGCACTTGCTAACCGGCTTACGTACATCTTGACTATACGTATTTGCAGTCGCGGGTGGAAGTTTCGACTATTTTTTATGTGTAGTGTATCATACCAAAGTCTAAGGCAGGGCCCGTATTCTCATGTGTGTAGCACCTATCATTAGTTGGTGGTAGGTCTTGTAACGTTTGAGCAAGTGAATATTAAGGATCAAAAATCAGCGCATTTTTTGCATATGATTTGCTCTACTGTTGTACCAATTCTGAGTTCAACAAATGCAATATTTAAGTGAGTTTATAAATTATTAATACTAACTTATGGTAGTTGCTATATACATTTGAGAATATGGACCAAGGTGTCAGGTTTAAATAGGAGGTGTGCCGCTGGCTTCAGGTACTGTTCAGTATATCCCTAATGCTAATGTTAATAATTTTATATTGTGCGAAAATTTCCCCACTGCGTTTTATCACGACATGCTTACGCTTAGGTTCAAGCTTATGCTTAGACTTAAGCTTAGGCTTATTCTCTGGCTGAGGCTATGGTAAATTGTAATACATCCGGCTCTGACAGAAAATGTTCGTGTAGATTTAGGCTCAGGCAGAATATTTACCGCCAGTTGCCAGTGAGCTTTGCTGTCCAGACGTGGGTGCAAACTTTAGATCCGTTAAAGTCAAGTAAAAGTGTGCGAGCGAGCAGAAGTGACCTGTGATCATCACAATCCAGTTCGACTTGAGTGAAAAGGGGACTTTTACTATACATAGGAGAACATAAATGCTATTCATTCGGAGATTAAAAAAGTTTAGTTTTTAAATCAAGACAAAGTTCACTATACGTGTTGTGTTTAATAAAAAGATTGTTGTATTCTATGACAGAGATCCGTTAGTGCGCGGGTAGAAGCAAGTCGCCTGCGAAAGACACAATCCAATTATGTATCAGGTTTTATTTATTCGGAAACAAAAAATTAATGTTTATAACCTAGACATAGTTCACTGTACGTTTTGTTTTCTGACGTGACGTGGGTGAAAAATCAGAACGTTAAGGCACACTCTCAAACTAAGTCGTAGATTCAGTATTGTTGCCCATAAAATTTTAAATAGCTTCAAAACCATCAATCGATGTCTAACTTTCGCTTACTTTTCTGTTTATAGATGTACGCTTGTTTTAGGCTTAGTGTTCGGGACCTCTTATATATATATATATTATATATATATATATATATATATATATATATATATATATATATATATATATATATATATATATATATATATATATATATATATATATATATATATATATATATATATATATATATATATATATATATACGCTTCTTACTGCCTATGGATACATGCAATCCATTCACTTCATGGCATTGGCCCCGCTTTAAATATATATAAAAGGTGCATGCAGTGAAGTTTTTGAAAGCTGAAAAACACAACGTATTTGCATTTCACAATGCTCAGGTGTGTAAAAAATATAATGCTTAGATTGAATATGCGTATAAAAAAATAGAAACATTAGTATTATTTTTATGTTTCAATTTTGAATATTGATCAGTTCAGTAGCAAACAGTTTGCAAACGGAGGAGAAATATACCGAAGCCGGATGTCAAGGCACTTGCCGGATCCAGAGCCGTATAGTTGAAGCCGGACCGGAAGTGAGACGAAATTAGATAAATGATGATGTTTAAATTGCTATTTAGCAAAATAACTGTAAGGTGTTGTTTTCGTTTTGCACTTCTTTTTTAACGAAATCTTGGTAATGTTTTCCAGTATTGTTTTCAAAAGTTATAAAACAATCCACATTTCAAAGAAATAAATTTTGTTAAATATACTTGTGAAATGCATTTATCCGGTAATATTCCCGATATCGAATAGTTTTTATTGTTTTCCGGTGCATTGGTTGCGTATCATTTTTGTTTTGTGTACTTATAGGTGTTTGTATAATTGCATGATATTTTTTGTGTACAAGCATACCCTAGCAGATTTAACAGCATTGTCTCTGCCAAAATTTCTTTGGTATTATTAACAAAAGAATATTTAACATAAAGGCTAAAAGGCGCCGTAGATATTTTTTATCTGTCAATCAATCAGTTTCTACTAGGGCCGAGATTCAAGAATTTTACATAGCGAGGTCCATGTATAGAGCAGGGCCGGAACAGTAGTATAAGCATATTCCTAAGCCTAAGCCTAAGCATAAACCTTTGCAAAAAAGTTGGTCTAAAGCTTAAACTAACTCCAGCCCCGCCGGAAAACGATCCGGCCCTGTTCTATACATGAACCATACGCGAGGTGAGGCAAATGCATCTTTGAAAGCAAACACTTTTTGGAGTCTCCCAACCCCCACAGTTGAAAGTGTATTTTTCGTTGATTCAATTTTAATTTTTGTCAGAGTGGCTGCTACCCTTGTGATCACGAACACCACAGCGTGAAAGGGCCAAATGTTGAAAATTGCGAAAATTGAGGGTAGTACATACGAATAAGTATGATTCCAGTTTTTTTAATTTTACCTGTCAAAAATTGAATTTGTATTCACAGGTGTACTTGAGGCCCATGTTCTCCCAATGACTCTCTTGCTTGGTGGTTTACACTAGGTTGTGGTACGTATGTTCTGTATAGATAAAAAGTATATAGTGTTTTTAAATATAACGCGTAAGCTATTAATATTGTGATTTCTAAAAAAACAAAAAATGCATATTGTTGCTTTTTGCGAATGTTTTTGAATATGGTTCTTTTGAAGTTTGATTGAATGTTGCAGTTTTTACTGATGGTGGCGGAAGCAGGGGTGGGTGCGGTCCAAGACTGCGACGCAACTACGCTATTTTATGAAGCGTACCAAAACTCCCCCGCTTTCACATAGCTAAAGAAATTGTCCACGGCGAACTGCACTATTGGAAGCTTTTGAAAACAAAGTTATAGGTTTTGTTCGCAAGATGTAAACAAAACTGTAAACAGTAACACTCTACAACATTAAGAAAATGGCGTTGAATGCTGTTTCTTGGTATTAATAATTGATGTTTTTTGTTTTTAGTAGGGCAAAAGCAAACCATTGCCGTAAATTATCGCAAACCTAGGGTTCACTACGCTTGGCGTAGTCTTAATTCTCAGGCTTAGTATTTCATAAAATTTCACCTCCGCCTCCGTCAGAAATTTCTGGATCTTCCGTTAGCATTGCTTTGCATTGCGTTCAGTGTTTATTTGTGCATGAGATGGCGTAGTTTTCAAAGTTTTCATTTTGAGTTTGCTTGGTTTTGAACAAGTTATAACTGCTAAGTTTCTCAGTTCAATCAACTCAAATTTCATGCGTATTATAATCCAACAAACCATTTAAGCAATAGAATAAGAAGGCTTCAAGAACGAAATCGACATTAGGCCCAATATTCGCAAATGTGTATAGCGCCTATCATCAGTTTGTTAGCGATAGTCTTCAAACGTGCCACATCGTGCACTTGGTGATTTCAAAATTGGCACAGAAGTAGGATATATCAAATCTCAGAAAAAGGAGCTGAATTTTGAACTTCACCGCGAACTTGTTCAAACGATCAAAATACCTATAGCCAATTTGTACGCGCTGCATACGTTCAGAATAGAGGCGTAAAAACAAATTGTTGTTTACAGTTTGCTCGAAATCAAACCGTTTTTGAACACATGAAATATTGAATATAAATTTAGCGAGACCGTTGAAAAAACCACAACCACTCTAGATGTCTAGCAAATTTTTGGGTACGCCATTGAGCCAAGCGGTAACGTTTGGTGTATAACGTTTGCGTTGGTTTAAAAGTGGAAAGTAGCGCTAATCTTATATGTATAAATGTTATTCGTTGAAATAATATTGGTGCGTTAGGCTTAGCTTGTGCTTACGATTTAACCTTAAAATTCCTATTGGTGCTCTTTAATACAAGCACGTACTGTAGAATTTTTCGCAGTTTCTGTCTCGAACTAGTTCATGTCCAAGTAAAGACATCTTGTCTGAAATTTTTTGATCTGTCAAAGCATTTATTATACATTATGTTCTGCTACGTAGTACATGCTATTGATAATATATACGTGGCCATCGTATGCATATATATGCCGTGGCCAATCTGCTATTCAGACTAAAACATCTATCAGACCTAGACCAACCTGCCATTCTAAGCAGTGGCGGTTGAAATTTGTATAAAAAGGAATTGTTGCAAAATATAGTTGCGGAAATAAAACTTGTCAGCAAAGTGACCGATAAGCTGGGCGTTAGTGGTACACATTAAGCGAAGATTGGAAAATAGGAGATATGCCTACGACATGCATATATAGCCTTATTTATTATTGTATAATGCATTGACCCTTTCCTACCAAAATTTCGGGTGGAAAACTGTCTATTAAGTTATTTATGATGACTATACGTTTTATGGATCCACCAGATTTACCAATTTCCACCTCAGATTACGACATGTTTGGTTGGCAATCAGTAGGTACGTGTCTATATACGTGAACGTGATTTAGCGAAGAAATTTCGTTTAAATATATTTTTCGGACAAAATCTTAATTTCTGAAATGCACACACTTTGGCATTTTGAACGGTGGTTTGTTTTGGTCCCTTAGCCAATTGCCCAATTGTGTTTAAAAATGGGAAACTTGCTAGCTGCGCACAACATATGTGGGATGAACAATTTTTATACAAATACGTGTATATACATGCAATATAAAAAATTTTAATTTTAACCCGGACCATGACTGTCCACATGCTCTCGGCGATTATGTGTCGCATAAACAACTCTTTTATAGAGAACAAAATTGGGTTTTTACACGAGATCCTAAATTAAATTTTTTAAGATGTTTGATTAATGAATTCAAAAATTTGAATCTAGCATCTGGTTGGCTTCGATCGCGAAGTATTCAACTTTATGCCTATTTGACAGAGACTCTATTATCCAAAATTTTTTAGTAGTCGTCTCTAACTGTCTTTATACCATTTTGAGTATTGTTCAACTATAGCCTCACCTATATGTATGTATACATGTTTGTAGCTGCTCTTTACGCAAATGGCATATTACGAAAATTTGTGTATGGAAATGGGCAAATTATCTTTAGAAGATGGCGCGGTGGATGATGATGTTAAAGAAGCATTTTTAGAAGTCGATTGTTCAGAGTACATATTCTTGAAAAAGAATATTTAACGTTTAATGACTAATTTTGATAGACGTATTCCGAATCCGAACCCATTGCGAGCTCGCCAAATTTAATTCCGAAGTCCCTGCATCAATTAAATTTTTTACTTATGTATTTAATTGTGGTCCGGGCCGGTCTTAGCGCCTTTAGCATTTCTTGTGGAAATTTTCGTGATATTTACCGATTTATGGCAGAATATTATCATTCGTGTCACGGTTTATCGTTTATTAATGCGCTACTGTCTATTCATGCATATGGTTTAAATTGTTAGATATGATTTTTAGTTTGATGTATGTGTTTCCTCTTTCAGAAGTGAGGATGAGGATATGGGTGAAAGCTTCAAAGACGCGTCACGGGATGTCGACAATTCGCCCAATTGCATTGCGAATGAACGCGATGATTTACAAACGAACACTACATTCCAGTAAGTCAAAACTTAATGGCTATAAATAGATTAGTTAATGGTTATTTATTATTCGTGACAGTGGAATTGATGGTCTTAAATACATACATGGAAGCTTAAATTAGGCCTGTGTTTGATTTTACACTAAGGCTTAGGTCAAGGCCAGTTTTGGTTTTCTAGGCTTAGTCTTAGGTTTTGACAGAGGCTTAAGTTTCGGCCGAACCTTAAAGTCTGCTTAGGCCATATATATTATATATTATATATTTTATATCTACATATTAAAGCTGGAACGCCCGACATACGTATATATTTTGGGCAGTGTTCCAACGCAGGAGTAAACAAATCTGACAGTACATTATTTTAATTAACCATAATATTTCAACATATCGTTCTAAGCTAGAATTTGTCAACAACTAGGAACTACTTTTAGCATACCCTGACTTTTTCCAAGTTTTGTGGTCAAGAGTTGCTGTGATTTAAATATATCAGCCGTCCCTCCCATACATTATGACAGTTGCACTTTTGTGCAACTGTGTTGACTAGTATATATTAAAAATGAAGTCCTTTAAAATTTAAGTATAAAACATTCTTTGCACATATATTTTTCTGGCAATCAACGTTAAACTCTTCAACGGAAGATTATAGAGTGCACTCAGCTTTGTAGCTTTGCATTTCTAAAAACCACAACAAAGCCACCGTATCAATTGCTTGCCCCTTTGAATTTTATGTGCTATAAATGGAAACGAACAACTGTTTTTTACAGAAATCGGTAATGATTTCAGTTGCAAACTTTATTTCGACTAAAATTGAGAAATATCTAGGGCTCTTGTATACTTCCTCCATAAATTAAGGCTTAGTCTTTGGCATGAAGAAATGGCTTAAAAAGTTAAGCCGTGACTGAGGCTCAGGTTAGGTTTTTCGTAAATTTATGCCTATAAAACTGTTTTTTTTATTGGGGAAAGTGCATACGAGCGGATCCAGGGGGGATGGGGGATGCATTCCTCCACCGGCTGCCGAGTGTAAATTTTTTCAGGGTTCAAATCAAACTTTACAATGCTAATTGTTGTTCCAATATCTGAATATTTCACAGTTGTTTAGAGGCTTCGCCCCGAAACTGAGCACAACTAATTTTCAATGTGCTTTGCTAAGTTTTAGAATGTGTCTAGCAACTCGCTCGCTTCGCTCGCCCGTTTGGGGGAAACCCCTCCTGTCTGTTCCGGCACTGCGAGCAAGTTTCTCAAGTGCGGTGCTATAAAAGTGACAATTTGGCTGCAGAGGGACTGCCCCTACATCCGTATGCCTATGTGGTTTCTTGCCTATGCGCAAACCTAAAGTCTATACATAAGCTTTTGCCGAAAGCGTAGGCCCAAGCTTAAGCCTAAAGCTAAGTCTAAACCTTAACATTTGAAGAGCTTAAGCTTTTAGGAAATTGGGATATTATCCGGTATTAGGATTTTGGGTCATGTGTGACTTGTGGCTGTTTTGCATAAGATATGTTTTATGAACATCTCTCAAAGCTTAACATTTTCCACTTATATGCGTCTCCCTGGATCCGCTACTGAAAGTGCACAAGAGCCACACTAGTTTCTGTCCAAAGCTTCTAAAACTTTTTTATTTTCAGATATATTTCTACGATTGGTCAACCAATTGTCGAAATTATTTCCACTTTGATTAGCATTACGATTCTTTGTTTTCGAAGATTGTATAGATCATGTTGAATGAATCAATTTTCAGATAAAACACTTTTTAAATTTTGCTTTAAAATTTTTATGTTTTTTGCGTGGTATACACTTTCCCCACATTGCTTTTCAGACTCTAAGCGTTAAAGAAAAAGACAATTGCTTTTTATATCTGCGTCTACCTAAACTTGTGGAAAAAGTATATACTATAGTTGTTTTTTGTGATCTTTTTGTTTTTGTACAATTGCACCTATAAAAATAAAGAATACGAATGATTTCCGAACATTTTTTGTTTGTTTAGCAAAGCTCAGGTTTAAACTTTTAGTTTCAAGCACCTGTATGCTTTCTTTATAATATTAAAGGTGCATAGCCCTATCGTTCAGCTTTTTATAAAAACTTCTATAAAATTTTGATTTGGTGATCTTAAAAAATAGACGTTTTTCAAAATTGAGATATATTCTACTTTTTATGTTAACCTTTTTGAAAGCTAGCTGGCGTATAGGAGACAAATTTGACTGTATGGACCTAGGTAAACAAATTTGATGAACAAACAAATATGAAATATGTCACAAAGAACCAAATCCAGCCTAAGAATTCATAGCAATATGTCTCCCGACAACTCGTAGCCCGGCACTTCGTCGACCCCTACAACTTATCGCCCCTAATTTCGTCGCAAAACGAAACGCGTTCGAACAGATAATTTTTGCAAATATATATATGAAAAATGTTATACTGCCGAATTTGGCGGAACCTCCAGCAAAAATTTTACCGTAACCGGAGGCCGATTTTCTGCTGGAGCCGGAGCCGGGGGCAGACCTCCGGTTGTACCCTGAGTACAATCTATAAGTGGATAGAAACCATAAAAATCCTAGAGTCCATAAATGACAGTTATCCGTATTGCAGTGCATAAACGAAACCTTAAAGATATATACTTTAAATTTTGAAAGTAGATATATACCTGCATATATCGCTCAAGCTTTTCTTCATGACATTCAACGGATACTTGCAATACCGGATGAAAGAATGGCGGCGGAGGGTTATTTAAAAGAAATAAATACTGCGTATTAAACCGAATAGGGGGTATACTCTCGAGAAACCAATTAGATATCAGTCCTCTTAAATATTCGGATCACCACAATACCTAGCCTTGTTGGCATCGATGATATGTCAAACTTCCTATGACGTAAAACAACTTCAAACTCAGCGTGGAGAAGCTTGTTGACTTGGCGTTGAGTGGCTGCAGCCACGTGTAGGATGCAAGTAAAAAATTAAAGAAATAAAAAGTATGGTAGCCATAGCCGTAGTCCCGGTGAAATTTGCCGGCGCAAGAGCCCAGACAGACCGAGGCGAAGGAATTCACCGTATGGTTCTTCGGCAAAAATTCAGTGCTAAGTCAGAGCTAGTGCTTAATTCTAAGTCTGAGCCGGTGTCCTAGGTATGGCGCCAAGTTGTACACAGACGTGAAAATGCCTCCATTGCGTCCCGTCATGCAATTTTATTTATGGCCCAAGATCAGGGAATGAACGGTTTTCTCCACAAATGCAATTTTAGTATTAAAATTGCTTAAGCTTTTTGTTTAGTTTAAGGCCTAGACTAAGATTTAACGTCATTCTACGCTTCGGCTTGTGCTTAGGCTACGACTCGTGACGGCGGAAGCGTCCCCAAACCTCAGTTGAGGGTCCCAACCATGTGGGTTCCATCATGACCATGAAATCATAAGCGGTGATACATTTTAGTGGCGCCCCCATCGGACCTGTTTGTAGGGGGCGCCAAATATCCTAACGCCTGTTGACCCTTTTAAAATAAAAAAACCATTGTTCTTTTAAAAATAAATATAAAAAACAGGAAATGTAGTGCACAAATAGTACGCGCATACGTGGTAAAAAGAGCATTGACGCTTGCCGTCTATTCTGAAATACAGCAGCTGTAAAAACGCATAGGCAGCTTCGGTTTAAAATTTACGCAGATGCTGTCAAGGAAACGAATATCGAAATACACAGGACCGCAAGCGTCAATTGGCGATGGCAAAATCCACACCCTGTACGGGTTTTAAAGTGGACGACGCATAAATAAACCAGTAGGAGACGTCAAAGTTTCGTTTATTTTTGCTATTTGTAAAGCTTTTTCAATGTTTCAAGCAGTGCTTATCGTTATAAGATTCACGTACCAGCTACTTTAATAGATTTACCATTCATAGTTTCTCTCAGACGTAATGTTTGCTAATTCGGATTTATATTTGCGGTTCAAGGGTGTATCTGTTCCACTGAACATATTTATTAAAGTGGGCCATATATTTCGGAGACATTAAGGAGAACAACCATGTATATTAGCAGTATTTCGAGGGACGGGGCTGTCCCGACTGTGCAGTTCTGACAGCGTTATAAAGCCGATATTGAAGCCGCAGTTTTCTTCCTGAGTCCGTATTTGTGCGCGCAATGGGTTGAGGGTTGTGGTGTTGTGGGGGAATTGGCAATGTTTGTCAATAGCAGCACAAACCGTGTACTACTGCACCTGTTTTCTTCTTCGGCATCTTTTCTGTTTTACCCGGTTTTTCTTCAATTTACATAAATTTATAAAATTAAAGAAAATCTTTCGAGACTGAAATTATGCAAAATTACGCAAAAGACTTAAAGTTTTAGCTTAAATCTTCTGCTATAAAAGCAGCCGGGAGTGAGGGTCTGTAGCGCAGTTTATGATTCTTGCGACAGTGCACTTTATAGCAGATAATTCAAATTGTTTGAATTCGATAAACGCAGTGGTTGATGAGAAAATTGCAGATGTCCTAATCCGATTACATTATTATTCTCTTTATTATTGTCAAAAATATTTAATATATGCTCCGTTAAAAGATTTCACAATATTGTTCTAAAAGGCAATAGAACCCATCGTCTGAAGCGCTTTATATTACCAGAAGCTGTTCAGAATACAACTGCAACCAAAGTAGTTTCAACTAGTGATTCAATCTTAACGTTGACCATAATGATAACAGGATGCAACAATTCAGATTTCAGCTATAAAAACTATAGAATCGAAATCTAAATATGATTTTGAATATTAAATTATTAAAGATGTTACAATGTTTTTTCTCTTTTCCGTGATAAGCACTTACCGGTGACCGGTTTCTGGTCTGTGCATAACACAAAACTATATCTTATCTATACAATTTGACAAAAAAATTTTCGAGGTCAAATTAGGGGTCGAATAAATGTCTTCACCCACTTGCATTCCGACGAAGACAAGTAATTATTGAAGAGCGAGCTGTTATCAGGTCTTCAGTTAGGCTATTCCAGCCCGATACCGGATTTGGCGATGCCATTTTGTAAGGTATCAACCAGGTGTGCAACAGCTTACCCGACAATTTCAGCGCGTATACGGGAGCATAAATAATGACACAACAAAACTCGTAAGCGGAACGTACGAGAAGACAAATAAGCGTGAATAACGCAAAACGTTTAGCCCGGATTGCAATATAGGCTCAATATTTAAATCGTACGGTGGATCCGTTTTGCTCGATGAGGTTAATTCTAAGCTTGGTAAGGCTTAAACTAATTAAAGAACATATTCTTGAACGGCTATTATAATTTCGGCTTTTTATTAATACAAAAAATTATCGCTTTGTCTCACAGCAGCATATAGGACCTCAGAAATTCTATGTCATTATTAACTTCGAGTATTAGCTGGATACTGAAAATTAAAATTTGCACTTGGGCTTAGTTTAGTTGATAAAAGCCAATGAGGAATTGTTAAAAATCATGTAAAAGTTTGATCAATTTGCAACAGATTTGTACGGAAATTCTACCCAAGCAAGCGGAAGATACGCAGATGCCCAGATGCATGTTAAATAGCATACTAAAGGCCACATATACGAGTGTGAACAAAGCAACGACGACTACATTCGCACAAATGATTTCTAGATTTAATTGTGGTGTTTGACAAAATAACTACATATTGACAGTGGCGTACCGAGAAATGTGGATGGGGAGCCGCATCCTGCCAGATCCGTGTTTTGGGTTTCCACACAAAAGTGAATTTTAGAACCGTTTAGCAGTGACCCATCTAATTTTTCGGCAGGATATATGAGATTGGTTACGCTTTCCTACTCGGCTCTGAGACTAATTTTAGAATCCTCTTTTAGAAAACTTCAGTTTGGGGTCTTTGCAGGCATATGTTTGATTTAGAGTTATAAAAAGTGTGAGAAAGCTCGTTTCCAGGATTTATTGTGAGTTTTGAAGAATTCGCGAGCGAAGCGAACTAGAAGTTATACATTGTTTCAGTAATAAATACCTCTGTAATAGTTTCAAAACGTTCCTTTATTCATGAACTGCTTGGTCTAAATCACCACACCGAAACCTTTTCCGGTCAAGAACTTGTGTAACTGTGAAGCTTTGTACAATTTCATTATATCTTTAGTTTCGAGCGGATTATGACACACGAACTGATTCGGATTGGGTGGCAGCCTCTCCGGCCCACTCTCTCGGTACGCCCCTGCATGTTGACCGGGTTGCAGAGACATGACTCATCGTACAGGCTTAAGCCGATTTTGAACTTAAATAGAGAAAATATTTAACTTAAATTGAAACCCGAGTCATGTCTCGGCAACAGCAAATCCAATATGCAGTCAGAAACATAATATACTCTCTGCTTGATTTCACAATGGGAGCTGTGTAGTAAGATCGTTACTACGAATATAAACGTCACTACTAGAAATACTAAAGTTTCCTACTAAATTATGCGGCAACGTAACAGTTTTTTCTCTATTAATGCAAGTTATTTGTAGTAAACTTCGATTTGTTTTACTGCGCTCTGCTATGTTATACATGTTGTAGTTTTCGAAAATTTAAAATGTTTTATTTTACAAGAAAAAAACCATTATTTTACTTAGGTTTTTGGTTTGTAATTTAATCTCTGTAGGTCCGCAGTTTACTGAGACTTTCTTGAAGCAATCTGTCGAGTCTATGCAGTATGTCGCGTTACACAATATTTGTCATTTGGTTGTTCGAGCGACGAAATGTGATGCCAATTAATCAACGTCAAAAGTTTGCTACTTTGCCCTGTTTTTGTTGCGTTTATGGTGTGCCTAATGCCTATGGCAGCCTCCAAATTCAAACTTCGGAATTTATAGCAGCTGCAAATCCCGACGGTTTGCAAGGTGGGGATTCTAGCTTGAGCTGAGGCCCGACTTAGCCCGTTCGATGCCAACGTTTAACATAGAATCATCACTAGCTTTATCCTGGCACTGTAGGTTAGAAATACGATTGTCTTGTATTATTAATACTAGGTTGAACCTCACATATCGGTAAACGCACAATATTGGAATCGGTAACGATATTTTTAACCGCATACAGGTACTGATACTTTTCGCATTTTCAGACGAATCCAGTTGAATACACTGCATAAAATTTAACAATCATTTACTCTTACCGTGGGGCGATTGTGAATATTGAGTGAAGCATAGTTCAGACTCACGCTAGATAGATCAGCTAAAGTAATACATTCCTTTGGGTGGTGCGGCACCTGCTTTTGTGGCTGCAATAAACATTTTACTGCAAAACAAGCTGAATGAGAACATATGTCGATACGAAAGTGACGATCATAAAAAATTGTTGGACACCCTGATTCACTTGATCACAGCTCGTTGTGTAGCGAAGCATGTTTAGCTTGTCCGGCACGAAGACTTAACCGAAATTATGGGTCATCCACGTTATGCTGTCTACGTTACTGTAAAAAATTGTACTCACATGCGAGTCCCTAAGTTCGTAATTGCAGTGTTTAAAAATTAGATATTCAAAAGTCACTTACGTCCAGTGTACACACACCACACAACATTCAGATCACATATTGCAGAGTCTGTCCGAAGGAACTCTTATTGTTAGAACCTGTATCCAAAAGTGTCCACATTGTTGAACAATATTGTTTTGTACCGCCATTGCAGCCAAGTGTGTGGAATTTTTTACAGTGGCGTAGACAGTATATTAACATGGACGACCCATTAGGCTTGGTTTTAAAAGGTTTCACAAAACTCAGGTTTGCTATGAAAGAACATGCGAGCAATATTTTTAAAGATGGAAACCCAACCGTGCAGTCAGTGGAACGCTGTATTGCTGCCGCTTTATGTTGCGACTCCAAGGAAGGCTAGATGTCAGAGTACGAGAGTAATATTTACATTAATAGTCGCTGGTAATTTTCAGTTCCAATTTCTACGTTATGCGCTATTAGTGTACAACTCAAGTATCGGGTTCCAAATATCGGTATCGATATTTTGGTATTTATAGTACCGGTTACACACTAATTGCTACTGGTGCAATGTGTAGTTTAAAAATGTCGATCATTTGATTCGTTATTCGAATTGAAATATTTGCGTACTGATTGATTTTACATAATTTTGCCATTACTTTTGACATCTCTCTACTTGAATCTTATTGGCCCGTTTGCATTTTTATAACGTAAACTTTAAAAACAACATTTTGTCAACATTCGTTTTGAACCTATTTTAGTATAGAATTTTGTAGCAAACACATTAACATCACCTTTTGATTGATTGTGTGCGTCGTAAAATTTTTGAACATGAGGAGAGACGGGATACGCTAGCTCGAGGTAAGCATAGGGCAACTTTACATGATATCACGTAGCTTACACTTAAATTTACGCAGATTTACAAATAAGACAGCCACTAACGCCAAATTTAGATGCAAGTTTCTTGAAACATGTCGTCTCAGCTTTTTATTGTTTTTGAAAATAAAAGTAACAAAATAAAAATGGTACAAAAAATATATGCTCCACCGTTATTGGCGTCAATTGCAAGTATCTGTGTGAGTATCGCTGTCATTTCGTCGAGCCAATGGTTTCGTGTTGATGTTGATCGCGATTTAATGTACAAAACGATTGCGATGCGTAACGGGTCGCTTCATCCTGATATATTTTATACGCGGCTGTACAGTTTGACACAAGTTTGGGTTTATGCGCCTGAACAAGAATTTGACGAAAATAGTCAGGTATTAATGCATCTTTGGCAAGCCTATTGCCAGATCACCTAGATACAGTGTTAACCGTTTTTTCAGGAGGGGCATAGAAGGGTTTTCGATGATTTACAAGGAAGGTTGAAAATTTTATAGGTTGCCTACAAAATCTTTTAGGGGGGTTGAGCCCCCCATGGCGACGGGCCCGCTTTGCTACGCTTTAATTTTTCTTTCATTTGCTGCAATATTTGTTGTGTCTGGTCGTTTAACGTTTTTCAAAACATATATAGTGCACATGTAGTATTCACAGGTACAGTTGATAAAACAGGGAATATATTTTGTCAATTTATAACTTAACGTTTTGGTCCATTTATCAGGTGTAACCGGAAATTTGTTTATTTTTACGTTCAAAATTACCTAGTTATAAATTGCGTAAATTTCTCGCAATTTTTCGTTACAGATGTGCTTCAATTGTCCGAACTGAAACAAAAATTACGATATTCTTCCAAAATCTTAAAAATTTCAGGGCATAAGCCATTTTTCCCTAAAAAATTTAGAAAGCACGGTGAACATTTGCACGTCTCAATTGTGTTGGCAGAAAAAGACAACCTATTTGAAATTTATATACTTCAGTATCCGTTTTCCGTTTCCGTTATTTCGATCACTGTCCTTTTTCGTTTCCGTTTCCGTTATTAACTATCCGTTTACACTCTGCCACTTATAAACAGCGACGGTTATATTTCTATATATCAATAAAACTGAAATTCCCTCGATACGTAATTTTGGTGGTGATTTACTGACATTTTGGTTTTGTAAACAAATAATAGAAATAAACTAATTATGCCGACGGAAAAAATTAATTACTGCTTTGTTTTGAGAGATGATGGTGTTGCGAATATTGCACTTAATTCGTAGGAATATGTAATATATTTATTAGTAAAGCAGGAAAACTTAAAAATGATACTTAATTTTTGCTAATTTTCCGCTATATTTTGGGCTTATATATACCTAATTGTGTGTAGACAAATGATAGAACAAACTAATCGACAGTAATACATAAACATTTGTGTACTGTATTCGCGATGTTTAAATGCAATAGGCACAGTCAAACCCACGATACGTTGATCACGTGCGTGTCAAACCATTTCCGCATTGGCCCAAAACCAATGAAATGTCTTCAAAAGCGCGTTGGTTTGTTACACAAAAGCAAATCATTATTACGGCATTCTTTGCGTGTATGCTTGCAACATTAATCGCAATTGTGTGTCTTTCATATGCGTGGTTTCAATGTTGCCTTAAGAAACCAACGGCAAACAGTGACACGCCTTTGGATACTGAAACCACACCGTGTACGACGATAGCGCCATTGTGTGCAAGTATTCTTCTCGTGGTTGCAAGCATTTTAATGGGAGTTGCCGTTGTGTTGTGGCACGTTTTATGCGAGGTATGTTCAGTGGTATATTCAAAAAATTGTAGACGATGAAAAATTTTCTAAAGCGTTTGAATTCCGAACACTACAGAATTTTTGTCATCAAATATTTTCTGATCGGGAGTTATTCCCCTGCCATTTCTGTATCTATCAATGGGAAAGCTTTCAGTGAATACCAGCTCAAAATGTTTAGAGAACTTCAAAGACATTCAGTGGTTAGGATCAGTTAATAGTTTAAACAACTGCAATGTTGAACGAGGACAGCTGTAAACAAATCTTCACATAGCTTAATGCCTTTGCATGAGAATTATAAACAGAGAACCATGTACAAGCCCCAAAAATCAGCACCTGTAGCCTGCATACGTAAAAATACACCATTACATAATTACGTTTAATTCAACAGAATAATGGCAGTACCGGATATATCAGTAGCGAAGGGTGGCGGAGCGTGTTTAAAAATAAATAACAGTCAGTAACCGAATAACAGGGGGTACCCTCTGGAGAGGCTTAATAAATATCAGTTCCCCATCTTATTCGGGTCACTACAGTAGACGAAAGCATGCAATTGCGAAGTTTCCAAAGATAATGAGTGAATATATCTAAGACTGTCGTTGCGGAACATATGTACTATATCGCTAAACTAACACAACACACTCACCACCGTGACTTCAGAATTCAGGCAAAACTCCTGACAGGTTTCAATAAATTTCAGTTCAAATTCGCGCTGAAATTGTACAGAAACCAGTTCAGGACACCAAACTTCTTTAAACCAGTAGTTTCAATAAGTTAGTCCGTCTTTCAAATTTATATATATCGCAGAACGCAAGTAGACTTGAGTAACATCGATAAACAAATGTTTCCACTGAGTAAGGGTATATTCAAAACTCTGACCGGCCGACGAATTTAGAGTCCGCAATCTTTTGTTAATCTCCGTTGTTCACCGAAGCTTTGAAGGTCGACTGAATTCTTAGAATCACCAATTTTCTTTCGATAAAATTTTGAATCATTAAACCTCTAGGTTTCGTCACCGCCCTCGGGTGGTGATTCTGTTTTTGGCCTGCGGCAATATTCAAAGAAGCATGTGTTGTAGATAGAGAATAACGTTTTGTAAGTTTCCTATAAATATTTAATTCAAGGCTAGAATTTTTCGCAAACATATTCCAGGGATCGACTGCTTAACCGGTTTCTGTTTAATATCTGGCAAAATACCGTATCTGTATCCGGTTACCATATCCGGAATAAACCTACCGGGTACCGGATATTTATGATTGTGGTGTTGAATATCATTAGGCTGGTTTTTACAAGCGGACAAATTGAACACCTTGCTGCGATTATATTTAAGCCTAAAAGAATCATACGTTCTTAGAACGAGAGTTAACATAAAAAATCAATCAGATACCGGATATTCACAGTTATGGAGCGCAATATCATTAAACTGATTTTTATCGGCGGACATATACAACGCCTTGCTGCAAGTCCAATTGCAATTCCGCGCAAGTAAAAACTTACGTTTTTCCTACTGAATTATACAATGAAAACTTAGAGCTAACGTAGTTGATCGTGTTTAAATAAACACATACTTTTGACCGAACTCGGGTTAACATGTGGTCTTGTATCAGGTAAAATTATTATCCGGACGGTCGTTGACAAACACTGATTCCTGCTGTAGTCACCCGAATAAGAGGGGGACTGATATTTATTTGGCCTCTTCAGAGGGCACCCACCCTTGTTATTTGGTTACGGACTGTTATTTATTTTCAGCCAGCCCTCCGCCACCCACCCTTCCTTCTGATATATATCCGGTATTGCAGCTATCCGTTGAATTAAACGTTGTCTGCCTTGCATCAAAAGATTGAGGGATAATGCAAGTTATACCTTGGAATGTTACTTTCAAAAATTAAGTGTGCTTTAAAGTAGTTTTGAACCCAAGTTTATTTGGTCCTCTAGTCATTAATGCGCTACATTGACATTTATGGACTCTCATTATGGTTTAGAGACTCTATACGCATACGGACTCTTGCCAGAAGCAAGATTGCTCTGTTATTCACAGTACGGTTTTCTTGAATGCTGAAAACCTTTGAAACGGTTTCATTACTTTCTAAACCATCCTGAATTTTAAAAAAACGGAGTAGCTGACATAGATAAAGCAATGGTGCAGTGTACACATATATTTCCGAAGTTCACATTTAGTCCAACGTATGTCGTATAGGCCTCATATACCAAAAGAACGTGGTCAATTCATGACTTCTTACTGCAAATAGTAAAAAGCCAGTCGTCCCTCTACTTTTTTGACATGCGGCGTCCGTGTCCCGAGATTGGCCTTTGAGGACAATAACTTGTTAAATTACAAGTTCAAAATTATAACCGATTAAACTATGCAAATTTTGTTTTGATCAACTTAACCAGTTTTTCAACTAAGATTTTAACATTTAAAATCGTCTAAAAACTTATTGTGTTGCTTTGACCAAAATTCCTAAGTATGGTACTAAATACTCGGAAATTGTTTTGTTCGTGTTAGCATATTCTGACCAAGCGTTACCAAAGTTTGATGAAAATATTGACTCGCTACGTCCAGCGATTTCGGTCTATATATGGTTTTGCAGTTTACTTGATAGGCGTCTAATGACGTATATGTATTCATCGTTATCTTTACTGGCGGATGCAGAGGGCTCCCAAGTCTAGGCCCCAACTAAAATCAAAACTAAAATTTTGTCATAATTTATTAATGAACTTGCGTTTGGTGTCTGTTTTGCTTGCATGCAAGCGTTTTTCACTATTACCTAATGTTCTGCTTCCCCATCAAAAGTTTCCGAATCCGCCGCCTGATTTTCGAAGCAATCAGCTCAGCAATATTATATAGTAAATTTTCAGTACTACGTCGCGTCGGATTATTTCGCAGCGGAACGCGAGCTTACAGTGACGCCGCTGGCTGAAGAAATGAAACCGCTTTCGTACAATCCAATCGATGATCGATCGCTTATCTACAAAATATCGTCGACCAGCCAGCAATGGCCAGTATTTGCAATGTGGGCGATTTCATCAAATCTGTTGTTATCAGCAATTTGGACTATATGTGCAACGCTCGCGGGAACGCGTTTAAAGTTTGATTTAAACTGATTTTTTTATTGTCTACAATATATTTGAAAATTTGGTTCATGTAAATATCAGGGGCGGATTGTTTTTCTGCCGGACTACAATAGATTAAGCTTAAGCTTTAGACTAATATTTTACATAGGATAAATAATCTTAGGCTTAGGTATAAGGTCATTTTTATGCTTTGGCATAGGCTTAAGCTAAGGCTATGACTTAGGGTTTGGAGTATGCTTACACTATACTGGTACGCCCTTGTTCTTAAACATTGGACGAAAATTTTATCTAGTATAATTCTAAATTCGTGTGCAGCTGTGTTGAACGTTTTTCTGCGGGACTGCAATAGAATAAGCTTAAGGTTTAGACTAATTCTTTGCTAGGCTTAGGCTTAGGTATAAGCGCATTTTTACGCTTAAGCGTAGGCTTAATCTAAGGTTTTTGCTTATGCTTAGAAATATGCTTATACTACTGTTACGATCTTCCTTTATTTGGCCAAAATTTATATCTAGGATAATTCTAAATTTGTGCGCAGCTGTATAAATTTACGATTCAATGGTTTTGTATGAATGCATTTGTTGTCACGAGCTCCTTTGCATCGACTGAACTGAGGTCGCTGTGTCACCAGTTTGCATAATTATCCGATGCAACATACCTGAAAATATACTCATGTGTTTATGGTGAATAACACAGTCGTGCAATTTAAGTAGGCTCGTAGCTAGTCCAGTATGTTAGTGTGCGTTAAAAATTTCATGAGAATGTATTAATACATCGTGACAAATATAATTTCTTATTATAAAATCGAATTTTCTCAGTTATTTTTCTGCAGAACTTGATGCACAACCTCAAATAAAAAAATTTTGCTTAAAATAAACACTATAATAAACAATTTGATTTTGTATTATGTAGTAGCATTTTCTGGTTAAGGTCCTTGGATCCGTATTTTTTATACTTTATGTATTTACTTATTCACTGGGTTTCCGAAACCTTACTTAAGTACACATTTAGTACTGAAGTATGTGCTAAATAATTACTTAACCATTACGTCGGTTTTAAATCGTACTGAAGTTAAGTAAGTACTTAAAGTTACCGACAAATTTGATATATTCCAGATTAACAGTTCAGGCATATTAATTTTGGTCTAATTAAACTTTTACTCTCATGATGCCTTCTCAATATAAAACAAAACTTTCCTTCTATGGTTGACATTTGGCGTTTATTTATTATTGCTCGAAAATTTTAGTATTTACTTAGACAACGATTTAAGTAATTGCTTAAGTACAGCTTAAGATTTCAGAAACCTTGCCAGTGTTTATTAAAAGTTTCACGGGCCACGACTGGATACATTTGCTTGTGCATTCCACTAATCCCGATGGTAAAATTCATTTCGTGATTTTAATTCAAACTGTTTACATTTTCACACAACCTGGTATATAATTAAAACAACACAGAAATGTAACATTGTGATCTGGCTGCCGGCGCCGCCAGAATATTGGGTTGGGTTGTTCAGTTTGGAGTACACAGAAAAAACGGCCCATGTATAGAAGAGGACCGGATCGCTTTCCTGCGGGGCTGTAGTACAGACAGCATTAGCGTTAGCCTAACTTCTTTGCTTAGGATTAGGCTTAGGCTAAGGAAAATGTTTATATACTACTGTTCCGACCCTGTTCATTACATTGGCCAAATAAACTTTTAAACCAGCTGCCAAAGCCATAAGTTTGAATTTTTTTATACTTTGTTTTATCTACCTATATTTCCACGTTCTTGCAGGGCCCATGCTCAGTGCGATGTTATTCTTCATTTATAATCCTTATATTTTGACTTATTCAGCTTGTTGTCTTAATGCTTAACCTATATATGAGTTTTGCCAATATGTGGTATATTACCACACCGTTATTTAAATATTGTCAAGCGTTTGAGAGGTCAATGTTTCCGGCTAAGACAATAAGGACAGGTTCTTAAGTTTACAATTTTGTAATAATATCTTTTCGGTTTTCGGCCCATGTAAAGATCAGGTTCGGAACGTATTTCTGTGGATGCTTATAATACTGTTCTGCCCCTGTACTTCACATTGGCCCGGTTTTCTTAAGTATCATATAACCAGATTACACTTATAAGCAAGAGACATGGGTTTAGCCTAAATTATTGCTTGGGAGCCAACACAAACACTTAAAACATATAGTGTGTTAATCATGTGCAGCAGGGTCCAAAACGGAACTGGTTTATACTGGAATCGGAATCAAAACTACGAATTTTGTTACAATAATAAACTCATTCACATACCGGCATTAAGATAGTTGGCCCCCCCAAACAGGTCCAACGGGGTCCTCAATAAAATGTTTTACAACTGTATAACTTCGCGTTCAGCGAAAAATTTTTTAGTTAGCCAAAATGGAGCACCAAAGGGTCGGACCCCTCAATTGGGGGGTTTTGTGGTGACGCTCATTCACATGGCCAACGCAAGCATTTATTAGTCGGTAGCAATCTTATAAACCAGATGTTTCGGTTATCCGAAATAGAAATTTAATTAGGAATATTCGGATAAATATCCGGTAAAAATTGTCGGATATTGGGATATGAAAGAATATCCGATGCCCATCACTGTTTAACATAGGTTAAAGATTATATTTAACGCCTTTTAATATGAAAAATCACCAATACCTGATGCAGGATAATGCAGCAAAACGCATCAGAAAAAACTTTGGTACATATACCACTAAAACAACGTCGGTTCAGTTAATAGGACAACATCAACAACTAGTTTGTGGCATTCAAACTCACTGGACATTCTAATTTCAACTTATTCGAAAACGAAATTTTTCTAAAACCATTAGGGCGGACATGGCTCCGTGGCACCCCGGCCTAGCAGATAACATCCTGGGATCGCCAGTGTCTATAAGCTGTCATGTCACTCGCTATGCTCCTTGTGACGTTTTGGCACTCAAGTCCAACGCTTCTAGCTACGGACTCTAGATAATATAAAATGAAATAATCAATTTGACAACTTCTATGCACAAGATTGTTTTGAAGCAAAGTACGCATTGGGAGTTACATCTAATGTATACACAAATTTTGGCTTTTGTTTGATTGTTTCCTTGAAATGTCTATTCAGTTCAAAGTAAACAAGAAAATTTGTCTGATAGACAAATATAGTTGTCGGTGCTATAATACGATTTTGGGTTGTTTCAGTTATTTCCCCACTTGGCATTCGCCCAAAATGGTCCTAATGTCACCATTTTTGCATATTTCGGCTCCTCATGACCTACCCTGATCATTTCACACCCGCATTTGTATTTTGAAAACGTCCGTTTTGTTCGGTCCCAAGGCCATAATTTAACTACACGTTCCACCTAAAAAATTAAAGCAGGTTTTATGCTAAACATTGTAATTAGTTTATTTAAGTGCTGCAATGTTTACGGGAATTACATTTTTGCTTAACTGGTATAACAATTATTGCTGAAATGACCGTGTCGTGAGCATAAATGAAAAGGCTTTTGTCTTAATCTAAAAATTTGGAAACTGTTCTGGTCCCAGTAACTCTGTGTTCTTTCGGACGTTAAAATAATTCGTCTTGGTACATTTTGTTCGCGAAGTTCACAAAAAGTTTCCCTCCTTGGTCTCAAAACTGACCTTTGGTGTGGCCTATAGTTTGCGAGGTGACGAGTAATACACCGTCGGATGGCGAAAGCCGCAGTCGTACTCTCGGCGCAGTAAGTAACAAGGGGTCGGTAGGCTGATTTGCCGTATCTGACCTACTAACTGGCTGCACGAATGCTTCCATAACAGGGCATCGACACCAGTTTTTATTCTTTCCAGATGAGCTTGCAAACTACATTACAAGTTGCACAACTTGCACCAAGACGAAAAATTGCACGTCTTAAGAATCTGTGTTGGCAAGAGTTTAAAGATTAGAACTTATCAATTTCACCAGTGTTAGTCCTGCATGTTTCAATGCACACGGATTTGCGTTAAAACACTGAATGCGATGTTCGGAGATTGGCAATATTTCATGCGTTTAGCAAGCATCGCCAAATGTATACATGCTTTCGGGGTTCCAAAAATATTGTGTAATGTCGCATAAAAAATTAGCAATGAACCATATTGCAGTTAAAAAATTCTAGCGTAGAGTTTGTCACCATAGCAAAGAGTGTCAACAAATAGTTTTGTATCAAAAACACATTTTCTTTGTAAATTGCGTGAGCGAAAACAGCAGTCACCGCCAGCATAGCAAGGTCGATTGCACCGTCACACTAAATCGTCTTCAGGATATCTCGCTGATATAAATCTCGCCTCACCACGAACAGTGTATTAAAAGGTTGAGCTACAGGTATAACAACAATGTTGTGCAAATTCCGCATTCTTTCGTGTTTTTCAATCTCTTATATTTTCAACGATGATTCTATTGTTAACCGTGTTACAACTTCCTACCTTACAACATAAATTAGTTCATTTTGATTACTTTCATCTATATAATTGTGCAATTTAATATTTCACTCGTAATGAAGGGAATGTTGAACACAAAATATTTTGACATTTATGACTATGGAGGGTAGTTGGCGTAATTTTCAAGAAAGTTTAATGAAAATTTTTCAGTTACTGTCTTTGTGTAATTTTTTTCTGTACACTGTTTATAAATCTTCTACTAGCAACGTTCAGAAAGGATCAATTTAAGCCTTTCTGCTGCTAGAATTCCGTAAAATTTGACGTATGATTTGTTATTTTGGGCAAACTCCATTGTCTCTGTTTTAATTAGTTTTAACTTTATTCCTGGAACTGATTTAAGATTAGTGATATATATACATACATGGTATGTTACGTTATCAAGAAAGGATTTGGAATAAATAACTTGCCTTGTTGTGTCAAAAGGTATTTGACGTGGTTTGACAAAGATTATAAGATTATCGTAATATGTTTTTAACAAATTCTGTTATAATATCAAGTGTCGAGTTTACGCCTCATTCACTTGTGAGCAAGTTTGTACATTAAGTCTTGTAATCGCAACTTTTGTATCTGAAAGTTGCAGCTACAACTAGCTTGTTGTAAGTTTTTGCAGAGAGAACGTGTGGCTGTAAGAAACTTGGCTAAAGAAGTTTAAGCCGGTAGTGGTTGGAAAGCATGGTACATGAAAGAATATTTGAAACATGTATGAAGAAGCTATATTGACTTGTAAACGGAACGTCCTACTTATCAATATATAAGTACTAGAAATAAATACTGTAGTGACCCTAATAAAGGGGCGACTAATATATCTTTTGCTTCTCCAGGGGCACCCCGACCCTATCATTCGGTTATGGACTGTTATTTATTTTTACTTTTAACCCGCCCTCCGCCGCCTTTCGTTACTGATACATATCCGGTATTGCAACTTTTCGTTGAATTAAACATATGTTTGTCTAGTGTAAAAAAATTGAGAGATAACGCAAGTTTGTACTTAGAAACGCACTTTCAAAACATAAGTATGAAGTTTCGAACTGAACTTTATTTGGTCCTGGAGTCAGCTATGCACTGCAATTAGGAATGATTGACATTAATGGACCCTAATTCGGGTTTAGCGACTCTGCCCGATCACGGACTTTTACTTGGGCTACGGACTCCTATTGACTGGGACTCAAAATGAGAACCCAACCCCCCACCGAGCACTTACTAGTCTTTAGAAAGTGCAGAACTTTGAAGCTGGTATATGCTCATTTTTTATCGTTACTTCTGGTTGTAGCAGGTAACAAGAGTAAAAAAACTTGAAAATTCCTGCATAATTTTTTCTTAACATTGCTATTGTTGAAAACTTCGTTAAAGAAGCATGTGGGGTTTGACATGAGTTTGTATTAAGACAAAAACCTTTCTAGGTAAGTGCACAACTTTTTGCCATGGAGTGGCATCCTGTGAGTCCCCTCTCGCTACAGGTCGTTTCTCAGTGTTATTCGCCTTTGCTTCTGAGTTTACTATAATTTATTTGTATTATTCGCTAAAGTCATGAGCCTCAAGATTATGTAGTTTAGATTGTTTTACTTACCTAACGTCTGCTTCATTTTCCTCGTTCTAAATATTATATTGTGTACGATTTTTTACCGGAATAAACAAAGATATGAGCACCGTCGGCACTCATTTGCGTATTTTTTCCGCTTTCTAATGATTTTGATCGTATGACTGGCTAATGTATTTGTTTAAAGCTTCTCGGATTGCGAGGCTTGCACACGCTGCTTTGTGGTATTAGTTTCATGACCGCATGGGTTAGTCTGAATTTGTAACTAGTAGTCAAGGTAGCGGAGCGGCAATATGTGCGACATTAACTCATTTCTTAGAAAGCACTGATTTGCATATGTAATTGTTTTTCTTTAAGATGTAATGTGAATGGAAAACCGAAATGGAACTGTGCCCAAATAACGTATTTTCGGGTTCTCGCTTCAAAGATATAGATAAATTTTGGTTGTAAGATCCGCTTGCAAGTGCCAGATTTTTTCCATGCCATATTTTTACATCACTGCCAAATTTTACCCCTTTGTCATATTTTTCTGATTTGCCATATTTTTAAACTATTTTAGCACATGGAAAGTGCTATTTTTCGACCTTAACTTGGGGAAGCATAGTTTATTTTGGAAGTTTTGTAATTTTAATGCTACTTTTCCTGCCCACAAGGTATTTATCCATATGGTTAGCGGCATATTTCAAAGAGCATCGTCGAATTTGCGAACACTTCTGTAAAATTCAGGCGAAAGAGATGGCTTGAGTTGGTTCTATATTGCAGTTTAAGGTAATTCCAATATGAATTATTCGAGAACAAACTGGTTTCTTACAACGGCCAATGCCACAGTTTTAAACCGAGTACTAGGAACTAGAATACATGAAAACAACAGCCTTTTAGAATTGAATGTCCTCTATACCCATATATAATGATCACTTAGTCTCTCAGAGAACTACGTTGACAGCTATGAGTTAAAAGAAGTGCTTACACAATAAAACCTAAATTTCAGAAACTTAAATTTCGGATATCCAGATGTGAAAAACGTAGATACTCATCGCATGTTTCAGAAGACGAATCAATAACTTTGTTAGTGTGTTGTACTATCCAGTTGACATTCGGTTCTGCTTCCGGTAGAAAATCCGGCTTTGGTTTCGGTATTTCACATTTCGACATACGATCCTACCCTGTTCGGAAAAGGTGTAAACATGACAAAGAGGAACATATGATATATATGCCAAAAATTGCAGGGGACAATGTTGCACTCCGAAGAAGGAAATATATGGTAAGGGGGAATGCAAATATGGTATGATACCGGAAGCGTGGTTTATTCAAATTTTTGACCCTTAAGTAATATAAGTAGTCTGAGATTGCTGCATGATTTCAAAGCAGGGTTAAGCGGAAACGCTTTTGCAAGTCAGCTGTGCAAAATAAAAACCAAATATGTACATTCTTCGCAATCAACAAATACGAATACACCATCTTTCCACGATGGACATCCTCGCTATTCTTCCACTTTTATACAACATTATTCTTAACGATAACTTAATAGCAGTGTCTATGCCCGACAGAAGTTATTGCAAATTAGGTTTCCCTGTCGGAATGCCGATGTGTGTACCTCAGCATACAAACATATCTTCTATGTAACTTAATCTCACCTAATTATACAAGGTTATTGACTCAACGATGCGACATTCTTTGAATATTTATTTGTAACTTCTGTTCAAGCCAAGTTCGTTCCAATGTTTACTGTTCATTGAGTTTTCTCAATTATGCTACAGCTATACACCTTGGGCAAAGTTGTAGGTATTGACATAGTATACATATGTACTTGAAGTTTCTTTCTTCATTTCATTGTACTGTTTAAATTAGTTTCAAACATCAAACTGGATACCCGGTTGCAGAATGTTAAGGGCAACAAATATGTATACGACACAAATACATCAATATTCAACTAATTCGTCGAAATGTCTAAACTGTATGTAAACTTGCTATACTTTTCTATGCAAACATTTCTCTAAATTATTAAAAATGCAAGTCAAAGTTTTCAAATTGCTAATATCAATCGATGAATACCTTAAAAATATAGTAATTTCCGGCCCCTGCAGTGAAGAAACACAAAATGCTTCCAGATGCTAACACCACGAAGACTATGCGAGGGAAGTTTGTTCTGCGTATATATTCGTCTCTGCTGCATGTAACTGACCCTTTTGTTGCGTAGCTTTACCGAGCTAAAGTTGTATAATTTTTTGTTTGTGTGTCATGGTCCCCGGTGGTTATCCAAGAGAAAGCCATCCGGCGTAGGCAATATAAAACGGATAAAACCAGGTTTCGCATTTAGGTTCAGCATTAAAATAGCGTTTGAATACTCGCTTCCGAGTTTTCGCTCCACTATAATATTTTCCGTGGCCCGCCTTTACAAATTTTTTAATCAGCCACAGATCACGATATTAAGTTTTAGCAGTTTTAGTAATTCGTTTTGCAATTATGGATAAACAGGTTAATATCTTAACATTCGCTTAAATTCTAAAACTTCTCAGCAGTAGTTCATATAAGCATGAGACTATCTGCTGAATTTTATAATTTTGGAATGTTGTATATAGGATTTATTATTTCACGTGCAAAAATTTGTTTTTCAATGTCTTAAGTACCAACAATTTTTCTTTCGATCACAAATTGTGAATGAAATTAACAGTCAGCCTGATATCGACCATCGCCTATAATTAGCAGAACCTGTGCTGAGTTCTGGCCCTATTGTGCGATAAATACCATAATCTCATTTGCAGAAGTTTTTGGGCTTCAATTTTGCTTCCGTAAAAGCCATTAAGAGTAAAGTTTGTGTAAAAACGCTTAGGGTGGCGTTGTATATATTTTCAGTAATAAATTGCTTTGCGGTACAGAACGACTGCCACACACTAATTCACGTACGACGCTCCACGGCGCCTAACTGAGACCGAGGGCACCAAATTTGTCAGAGTACAACGCCACCCTCACTGTCCGCTTGCATCATCTTGGAGTAAATAAAAGGCAAAGTACAGTTACTAAATAGGCAAATAACAAAGCCAGTTTATGACCAGATCAATAAATGGTTTGTTTGGCCACAAATCTATTGCCATCTAAAAAATACTAACCACATTTACTGTGCTGGTTTTGATCTGTTATTTTAAAGGTTGATTTGCAGGCCGGATTTTTACCACAGGAAGCAATTTATTTTTTAGAGCGGTAGCGTAGTGAACTCTAAATGAAATATAACTCCTTAGGCGTGCGCCAACACCTAGACTTTGTTTTATTTTTGGTTCCACAGCTTTATATAAAGCCGAATAATTTCGTAGCTTAAATTTGCGTTCGTAGCCTTTAAAGTCATAAGCGGAAAATTGCATTGCGATTTCTAGCAAGAAATATGACGGAAACTGTGTTTATCTATGATGTTTTTACTGGTTTTGTCTGAAAAGAGCGTAAATTAGTTTGTTTTTTAAAAAGATTGCTTTGTGTCTTGAGGCATTTGTGCGGCAGTTTTGACTCCATTCATCAGGGTTTCACCAAAATTGCACACAAAATTACCGGGTAAATTTTTAAGTATACCTTGGTTGGAGGATAATTGGCATCTTTCAAATTTAGGTCGAAATCTGAACTAGACCTACCTACGCTCGTCGAATGTCTCAAAAATTGCGTTTGAATACCTCATACATTGGCTAACTGTAATTGCCTACATCAAAGGGCGCCTACAAGGCTGTATAGTTGCCTCTATTCGAGGATGATATAATATTAAGCTTTAGAGCTGATTAATTTTAAACTTTTAAGGCACGTTTCCAAAACGGTGTAAAGTTTATCAACTGTTGTATATACGTATTTTTACACGCAAAAATTTCGTCTGAAGATAACGTAGTTCGTTTATGAACGCTATGCCTCTATTTGAGAACAAATGCACTCCTGCGTGTTTTCGGAACATAAATGCTGTACCATAATCGTTTCGTATACAACTCAGGGGCAACCTAAGAAATAACTCAACTATTATTATATTAAACCTCAATACCTATGCAGCGTTCACAATCGCTTTTCTCCGCTGCGCACCAAAAATGTCATATGGTAGGGATAACGAGTGACAATTTTGAAAATTGACACTCGTTAACTCTACAATATGGCGTTTTTATTACGCAGCTGAGAAAAGTTATTGTGAATGCTGTACTACCGCGTATTTTTAATTTTTATAATTGGTGGATAACAAAAAATATGTGACATGGTTTAGAACGAACTTTGACAATATATTCAAACTAAAACTCATCATTTAAATTTAAGTGAAAGAAAACCGTCTTGTAAAGGCAAAACCAGAGAGTAAGCCAATCAGGAACGTCTATCGATTTACGATAATTAGTAAATGTCTTAATAGGAAAATGTTGTATATGCTATATTGACCCGAATAAGAGGTCGACTGATTTTTATTTGGCCTCTCAAAGGGTATCCCCACTGTTATTCGTTACGAACTGTTATTTCTTTTTAGCCCGCCCTTCGTTGCTGATATAAATTAGGCATTTCAATTAATATTGCAATTGTTAATTTTTACAATAATACGCCAATGCCAAGTGTTTCGCAAACTTGTTTTAAGATTCTTTTTTGCAAAGTCTCGGCAGCTAAACCTTTTAAAATGGCCCCAGTTGGAAACAGACGCGATTAATAGCCCAACTTTTAATCAGACCTCGCGCAGTACAGTGACCCCTCGAAGTAAATTAACCTCTCGAAGTACATTCGCTCCCATTACTTTTGTAAAACCTATCGCCAATTTAGAGAACAAAAGCCGTCAAGTAAGAATCATCTTATACCTAAGCCTACGCAAAAATTATATATAATGCTTAAGTTTACTCTTGGCATTGCCGCAGAACGTTCCGCCCCTGAGTTTTACATGGGCCAGACTCACAGAGTTGCTAAGCAATTTTAAAGTCAACTGCAGGTTCTCCGTGACATTAAAAGTTTTCTCGACAACAACTTTCATTCAAATGTGTCAAAAAGTGTCTCCTCAAACACTACTAAATCTGAATTACAGCTCTACGAAAATCTCTAAATAAACATGAACTGACTATAAATTTAATACACAAACGCTAGCTAAGTATTTAAGAGTAAACGCTATTAATTTCAAAATTATTCTTACATTAGCCGCATTTTGAAGAATATATACTTCTAGACACATGTATACGGTCGATTAGCTTCTCAATTAGTTGAAATTTGTCATTGATATAAAAATTATGACATATTGCATGTGGTTTGAGCAAATAAAGCAAAAACACGATTAGCAGTATAAGCGAGTTACACGATTCAGTTTAAGTGCCAAAAATATACTATCAAGCTGTCTAGTCTGCGACGTTACTGTCTGACAGTCAGCCGCTACAAATCAATTCAAAGCGGTAGCTTAGCACAAACTGCGATTGTCATTAATGTTTTTCTGGGTATTTTTCGAGCTTTACTCGGTAGTTTTTAATTTTAGCAATACTAAAAATATAGAAAAGTAATAGTTTACTTATCGATTTAAACGCTCCAAACGCCGTAGTATCACAACCGGCAATGTTTTTAGCACGACCAGCCGCTACAGTCACATGCTTGGTAATTGTTTTTGTGTGTCTGTCAAAATTATCGTCTGCGATGTATTTTGATCGTTTATCTGGTGGCGGATTAGGGGTACGATTATTATTTATACACGTTACTTTAGTTCGTATATATTTCGTAGATACGGCACTAATTCAGCCATATTGTCAATTTGGCTAGCCCTGGCAGAAATTGTCCCAGCAGCTAGCCACCAACGGAGAAACACAGCGGAAAGTAATCCCAATTTACAAACATGACATTGACTGTGTTGTTAGAGGATTTGTTTACATTCCCTCCACTGCAGTGTTAGTTTAAGTATCCAACACAGTGTTTACGTTATAACATGCCCCAGGCATAAGCTTAAGCTCATGCGAAGTTCACGTTGTAGTGCAATATCATATAATATTCGAAGTATTATCCGTCAATACTACAATTTATATGACATGTTTAAAAATTTGCAATGTTTCTGTAACTAGCACGAATGTCTTGAAGAATATCTAAATTATTAGTACTTACCAGGGTGTTAACGGATAGTAAAAATAACGGAAACGGAGTCGGAAACTGATCAAAATAACGGAAACGAAAAACGGATATTGAAGTATAAAAGTTTCAAAAATGTCTTATTTTTCTGCAAACCCAATTAAGGTATGCAAATGTTCATTGGGTTTGAAAATATTAAAAAAATAGCAGATGCAACAAAAATTTTCAGATTTTGGATGACTTTCGCAATTTTTATTTCAATTCAAACTATCACAGCATACCAGTAATGAAAAATTGCAAGACATATACGTGATTTACAATTACTTATTGAGGAGAAAAATAACAGAATTTTCGGTATTTCTACAAAGGAAACAGAAAAGGACACCGATTTGTATACAAACGGATATCCGGTTGCACCCTAGTATTTACAAATATATTTAGGCAAAATTGCCGCTATAGACAGAAGAAACAGCCAATTCATTATTCGAAATCACTTACGGCTATGGTGTAACCGGATATTCGGTTCCGTTTCCGGTAAAATCGGTACCCGGTTCCGTACGTTCAACATTAGTTATAAATTACGTAAATTTCCCGCAATGTATCACTAATACAAATGTGGTGCAATTGTCCTAACTGAAACAAAATTATGGTATTCATCCGTAATCTTACAAATTTCAGTGCATCCGCCAATTTTTCTTCAAAATTTTAGAAAGTCCCGTGAACATTTGCACGTCTGAATTGTGTTGGCAGAAAACTAAAACCTGTTTGAAATTTACATACTTCAATTCCTTTTCCGTTATTTCGATCAGTATCCGTTTCGGTAGTGTAAAAATGTTGGTTTTACCCCCTCCTCCTCCTCCTCGTCCTCCCTCCTCCTCCTCCGTGAAGCGGAGGAGAAGGAGGAGGGTGGAGGAGGGAAAAGGGGGATTTGCACAGACCTCCTCCATTGTAATTTCAACAAATTGATCAGATACAGCTTTACCTTGGATTGGTCAAAATCATTTATCTTTACTTGTTTAAAAACCAAATTGCATAAAATACTAAGTCTCAACGTTGCGATGCATGACTTTACAGATGGTTTTCCAGCTAGTGTAAGTAGATTTCAAAATCAGTACCTGTTAGCTGCAGCGTATGAAACTCAGAATTAATTCCAAGTCCTAAAGTTTGGTTTATGTTACTTTTAGCTGCATTACTTTTTCTTAAGCCACTGCTTTATATTAAACTCATACTTTACATTATCTTTTGCGTTGCCTTAGGCTTAGGAATACGCTTAATCAACAGTTATTAGTCTAAAAGTAACATTGACCAAGATTGCAATGGTCCACGGGGGATAATCCACAACCCAACACTTGAGCGTCAGGTTACCCCATCGCCGTAGGGGCCGCCCCTGGTAGCTGTGCAAGCAGCCGCAGGCTTTGTTTTTTATTTTTTCGTTGTTTCTTTTATTTTTTATATTAGGAATAACGCCTGTGTATAATTCAGGGTTTCAGTATTAGTATAAACATATTTCTAAGCCTAACAATAAGTTTAATGCGGGATTCACGTTATAACCAGGGCAGCTTGGGACACGATTTGTCCCTATCTGACTATTGGGTAGCATTTTGTCCGCATGTAAACCCTATATCATATTCAAAAACCCGTTGTTGTCTGCTATCATCTTATATCGGTCACGGTTTGTACGCCAATCCAGTTTGACCGACCATCAAGTAAACTGTATAGTTCAAACATGTTACTGTTGTCCAAGTTTGTAATTGTACGTCTCTTTACTCTGACTACATATTCTTATTTAAACTGCATGTATTATAAAGCATCAGTAAAGCTATATACAGCAAAAGATACATAACTTTGAAATCACTACATTGACAATATTTTAAAAAATGTTTCCAGGGACTGTGTGGATCAGCGGTTAGCATATGCAGACATGCTGCAGACAGTCCGGGTTCAAGTCAGTTTGGGAGATACCGCCGGTGATTTTAAAACAGGACCAATTAAAAACTGATACAAAATGCACCGCCTATTTTATTTTTTAAACAACTTAGCAGCGTATCACATAACACTCCCTGTTTAATGTAGTGGACTATCTTATGATACTCTGGATTTGTCCTGCTGAATGTCATAGTATATTTGCAACAAAATTCTAGTATCATATGATATTCCATAGATTGTCCTATAATATCATGTGATATACCTGTCTTTGTATCCTCTGCTTATTTGACAGCTATGGTTTGTAGGCCACTGTCACCTGATATTCGAAGTTTGTCTGTTCACACGGAATAGAAGCCCGAAAATTAATGTCGATGTCAAATGAACATGGGACAAAACGTGTCCCTGCTGCCCCGGTTATAACGTGAACCCCGCATAAGTGCAAGTCTAAACCTAAGCTAAAAAGTGGCTTAAAGCTTAAGCTTAATCCTACGATAAAAGGGTATATCCCTGAATTATATATAGGTGAAAGTAACAAAACAATACAATCAATTAACTCTTCGTACACTAGCGCAAGGCCTTTGCCGTGAGTTCTTTTGAACCTACGGCTCATAATTTTTATTTTTTTTTGTTCTTGTGTTGTCGTTGTTGTTCTTGTTGTTGTTGCTGTTGTTGCTGCTGCTGCTGTTGCTGTTGCTGTTGCTGTTGTTGTTGTTGCTGCTGCTGCTGTTGTTGCTGTTGTTGCTACTGCTGTTGTTGTTGTTGTTGTTGTTGTTGCTTCATGCGCAGTGTGATTCGCACCTTTCGCTGCGCTTCTAAACGAGCAGCTAATGCTGCCTGCTTCACCCGCAATATATCGTCAGGGCTCTCGCTCTGACACCCGACATCATAGATCGCGCGCCTCAAAACAATACAATCAATTAACTCTTCGTACACTAGCGCAAGGCCTTTGCCGTGAGTTCTTTCGAACCTACGGCTCATAATTTTCATTTTTTTTGTTCTTGTGTTGTCGTTGATGTTCTTGTTGTTGTTGCTGTTGTTGCTGCTGCTGCTGTTGCTGTTGCTGTTGTTGTTGCTGCTGCTGCTGTTGCAGTTGTTGCTGCTGCTGCTGTTGTTGTTGTTGTTGTTATTGCTTCATGCGCAGTGTGATTCGCACCTTTCGCTGCGCTTCTAAACGAGCAGCTAATGCTGTCCGCTTCACCTGCAATATATCGTCAGGGCGCTCGCTCTGACACCCGACATCATAGAAGTAAGTAAGTTAACTCACCGTAAGTATTCCGAAAAATTTGTGTTAACAGTAAAAGTTATTATATGCAATCATATATTTTCACAATTAACTAGTCAAAGAAAGGCAACTCTCGATATAAAAACACGAAACGCTAGCAAAAAACCCTTAAATAGCTGCTCAATGAAAACATAAAAGATCGGTCAATGTAAAACATTTACAATATCTCAAAACTTTAATAAGGTAACTTTAGTAAGTAAGTTAACTCACCGTAAGTATTCTGAAAAATTTGTGTTAATAGTAAAAATTATTATATGCAATCATATATTTTCACAATTAACTAGTCAAAGAAGGGCAACTCTCGATATAAAAACACGAAACGCTAGCAAAAAACCCTTAAATAGCTGCTCAATGAAAACATAAAAGATCGGTCAATGTAAAACATTTACAATATCTCAAAACTTTAATAAGGTAACTTTAGTAAGTAAGTTAACTCACCGTAAGTATTCTGAAAAATTTGTGTTAATAGTAAAAATTATTACACAATTATGTTAGGTAATCTGTAATATTAAAAAGTAAAGCTAGATTTCTGTTTATTTTCATTATATTTGTAGGTTCACAAATATTACGAATTAGCTTAAGTTTGGCCACGTTAGCAGTATAAACTTTAGTTGCGTTGAAATCAAAATCTTAGCTTTGACAAAGTTATATTTGCACCTTAAAAACCAAACATTTAAAATCTTAGAAATTGGAAACCTAAATCACTGAAGACAATAACATCGATCAAAAGAATTAGTGAAACCGATAGTAATATTTGCAATGGGTGAATTTACGGGGGAGCTTAAAATAAACGCAAACCGTGAACTGTTTTGGACTAAAAGTACTTGAAGAGAATAAATACCAAACCCGAAAATAACGATGGATAATAAGTTTATTTATTTGTGTATGCGCATTATTTAGTGGTGTAATTATTGAAACGATATTGTTATTGGTAAATGTAAATTGTGGGGGTAAAACTGAAGAAACAAGAAACAAGATTTATGTTATGATGATTGGCGAAGTCTAAGCAAAAAACAGTCTGCAACTTTAGCTTACTCTATTGCAGTCCCGAAGAAAAACGTTCTGCCCTTGATCTTTACATGGACCAAGGAGTACGAACGGATCTTTTCTGGTAAATTTTAGCAAACAAGTGGCACTTAGAACGGGTAGTCTTTAGTAATGTGTGGTCAAATCTTACGGTGTATATTCTAACATACGTTTGTGTCGCCGCTGATTTTACAAGGGTCACAGCAAGACCGTAGCCAGCTAAAAACCCAAGGGACGGGGTACTAAAAATCCTTCCATGATGTGCATAGAAGGCGGTCACATTATTTACAAGCGGAGTTGAAACTTTTCTGTGAGTTTGCAAATTTTTTGCAGAGGGGTGAGCCCATTGGACCCCTGTGGTTAGGGACCTCACTCACAGCTCTGTTTAGTTAAGGACAGACGCGAAACTGGATAAACCTACTCAAATTTTGAGAGGAAAATTTTGGGCCTGGAAAAAATCTGACCAATTTGATTTTCAAATAAATCTCGGAAACCTAATTTTTTAATTTGTCGAAAAATCAATGTTCAGGCCCAACTAGGAAATGTGATTAAACATTACAAAAAGACTAAAACTTTAAAATTAAGCCCATTTGGCCATTACCCGGCCTAAAATAGTTTAGTAGTACCTGACACGACCCTCGGATCCAGATGGGGGCGCGTACGACCCCCGTCGAAAATTTTTTGTGATAAAATGGTAACGTTCCTACCTGACAATTTTTCCCTTGAGACAATTGGCACCCGGATACCACCAAAAAAACTTTTGCACAGATGGTCTGCTTATTTTACATTTATGACCATTTGTTTGCTAAACGTTTAAACACGGAGCCCTTTTGATAAATGCAAATGGCATTTATAAAGGGTTGTGTTAAATTGCCATATACAAGCTTTATTTATATGAAAGCTGGCAATTTTTTATTTATAAACAATATTACTTTGAAAATGAGGAAACAAAAACTCCTTGAGTCCACTTGTAGATGTATAGACCGTACACTTAAAATTATTGCGCTAATGTACGAAGAGTTAATTGATTGTATTGTTTTGTTACTTTCACCTATATATAATTCAGGGATATACCGTTTTATCGTAGGATTAAGCTTAAGCTTTAAGCCACTTTTTAGCTTAGGTTTAGACTTGCACTTAAACTTATTGTTAGGCCTAGAAATATGTTTATACCAATACTGAAACCCTGAATTATACATAGGCTTTATTCCTAATATAAAAAATACAAGAAACAACGAAAAATAAAAAAAACCTGCGGCTGCTTGCACAGCTACCAGGGGCGGCCCCTACGGCGATGGGGTAACCTGACGCACAAGTGTTGGGTTCGGGATTATTCCCCGTGGACCATTGAAATCTTGGTCAATGTTACTTTTTGACTAATAACTGTAGATTAAGCCTATTCCTAAGCCTAAGGCAACGCAAAAGATAATGTAAAGTATGAGTTTAATATAAAGCAGTGGCTTAAGAAAAAGTAACGCAGCTAAAAGTAACATAAACCAAACTTTAGGACTTGGAATTAATACTGAGTTTCATACGCTGCAACTAACAGGTACTGATTTTGAAACCTACTTACACTTGCTGGAAAACCATCTCTAAAGTAATGCATCGCAACGTTGAGACTTAGTATTTTATGAAATTTGGTTTTTAAACAAGTAAAGATAAATGATTTTGACCAATCCAAGGTAAAGCTGTATCTAATCAATTTGTTGAAATTACAATTTTCTTATTTAAAAACCACAAGGTGTATTAAATTTTAACTGGCACAACCTAACAAGTAAAATGACCGCAATTACGATTCTTTTAAAATATAACTAAGTTGATTTTTAAGCACAACAAAAAACTGGCTATATACAGCTTTTAGTAGGATTCATTAAAATTATAAGATTTTTACATGCATAATATGTCTGTGTATACATAATATACTGAGAAGCTAAATCCTAACTAGGTTTGTACACTGCTAAACATATAGATGTTTGTTATTTATTACCCAGCTTCATCATTGTTTTTAAAAAATTTGAATTCCTACGGTTGCTTGTTTGGGTGCCACTGACATCAAGCATCTTTACCGTGGGTTAGGTGGATCGAACGTATCGCCCCTAACACGACACGGCAGGGCAGGCTGTAAAATGACAGTGGTTTGGTCAACAAGCAAAACACCCAGGGAAGGGACACTCGTGTGTGAGTCTAACGCAAACGGCCGACAGCGAAGGGATCTGGCACCCCGCCTTGTAACTGACGATGTCGATCATCTCCCACATTGTCAGGGGCTGCCTGCGTGTGGCGAAGTTACCAGGCGTGCACGGCTCTTAGAAAGCTGAAAAATACGTAATAAAATGTCAATACGTAGTTTTATATTTTAGCTCTTTTCATTTTAAATACATAATGGATCAGATGTGTGCTGCTAGAAATGGACCGATCTCACAAATCAAACTAAAACTGTGTACTAAACTAACTGAAGAGGCTCTATTTGACAAATAGCCAGAGTGCAACCGGGATTCCGATTGCGATTAGAATTCAAATCCAAAAGCTGTTGTACATTTCCATACTCTTAGGTTTAAGTTTAAATCTGCGCTTTTGCTTACGCTTGCGAAAAGGTTTACCTGAGTCTAAGTGTTTTTCTAAGCCTTTATCTAATTTATTAGTCATAGCCTAACATGGCCGAAGCTGCCACACCATATATCTTCCCATTTGGAGGGGGGCGGGGGTACTACAAGAATGGGCCATCACTAAACGATGTTAAGCAAAAAATTTTAAAAATATTTGATCTTCGCAAGGGGCCCTCACCCTAGGTTTCTTGGCAATGCACCATGGGCTGCTCCGACATTCGAGCTTAAGCACTGATATTAAATGTAAGGGAAAGTATAGAAGAGCCCAGCGGTTTTCTAACTATCTACTGGGGCATGTCACAAACAAAATTTCTATGATATTACAAGCATAAAACCGGTATTGTATAAACATAGTAATAATAACACTAAACTAAATGTTCTTATTGATAGAGACACGCGTTTAAATACAATGTTCATATTACCACCGCCACGCACCATGCGTTTTAGTAAAGTTAAATGTGATAGGCAATTAATAATCTGCATAAAAATTAGTATTCAGGTGCTGCCCGCAAGGGAGGTGAGCAAAGGCTGAAGACCGAGCTGGTCGTCATTTAGTTATTTTTTGAACTGTTGGCCTAATGTATGCAATTGTAGGTGTACGTATTTACGTTAAATGGTATGAAAAGCAAAATATTACCATACATTCGCCCCTAGGTATGGGCTTAGCGTCAAGATAGTTTTCCAGTGTGGTTTTAATATTCGGCCAATCTTCTAAATGATATCGTTTCGGCTGCATAGTTTGAACAAAAATTATATATACATATATATGGTCTTGAAATCGCTAACATTAAAAGGAGGGGGAGAGTAGAACAGCCCAAATGCCCCTCTCCTGCTCCTCTTCTGAGGAGGAGGAGGTCTGCGCAAATCACCCTTCTGCCTCCTCCACCCTCCTCCTCCTCCGCTTCACGGAGGAGGAAGGAGGAGGAGGAGGAGGAGGAGGGGGTAAAACCAACATTTTACACTACTCGTTTCCGATAATTTACTATCCGTTGATACTCTGCTCAAAAGAAGATTTTCCGACTTTTCATTATGTAATTAGTGCGCACAAATTACGTTGTCCTGTATAATATCATGTGACATTCTGTAGAAGTTAGGAATATATGATATTCACATAAATATCCCGTGGTATTATGTGACATATGGCTGTTTGTATACGATGCTTTATCAGGATTTGTAAGCCAATGTCATGAGATATTTACATTTTGACAACATAACCGCAATTCAGATTACAATATTTTATGTTGACGTCGAATCAACATGAACAAAATGTGTCCCAAGCTGCCGCAGTTATACCGTGATCCTCGTATTTGGCTTGGAATTAGGCTTTAAGGCTTAGGTTTAGGCTTCTTGATCAGGCTTGCCTATAGGATTTGGCTCAAATGTTAAGCCGAAAGCAAACCAGTACCAGCATTATTAGTCAAAGTGCAATGAGTCTTCCGTGTGACAGTGGAATACCATCACACCTTAACAAATCACTGTCTTTATTGAAGCTGCATTTTATTTTATTTTATAACTGAAAAATAAATACAATTTTTTCTAGGAATTGCTAAAAGAGCACGATACAGGCAAACGGCATTTGTTTTCGGGAGGAGATCAGGATCGACTTTTGGAAACGCTCGCTGGCGATTTACAGTTGAAAAAACGGTATTTAGTAAGAACTGCAAATTTGAACGATGAAATGTTAAAAGCGTTACTTCTCGATGAGATTTCGCCAGACGATAACAATAACGCGCTGCTGCAGAAACGATTCATGCTGCCCCAAACGAAATCAAGCCTAGAAACACTGATCAATTCTAACGAATAGAAGCGTGATTATCATCGAGAAGAGCTTTATTTCGAAACATATTTATTTTAAATCAAAGTTGTTTAATTTAAATATAAATGCACGGTGCTGTTTGAATTTTACTGCAAATTTATTGATGCCGAACTCGCGTTTAATAGACAAATGTCATAGTGTTCCGCTATGCTGGCAATTGTTTTAGAGAAGAAATTTAACATAGACTTTTATGTTTGATACGTGTCTAAACCAGAGTGGCGTTGATATTTGTGAACAGTAATAAATGTGTGGTCAATGTACTATTAAATGTAAATTTTTGGCTCTATAACAATAAGAAAAATATATCAATGCAATGTAAAATATGATGGTTGAACAAAAACAAAGTGACATTATGCTACTAAATAAAATTCGCTTTTCTAAACAGTTGTAAACAGGAAAAATATTGCTGCTCGTGCTGCAATAATGAAAGCGAACATGGAAGCTTCATTCATGAATGGCATCCGATTTTTATATGCAAATAGTCGGATCTCTGAAATTCAATTTAGCAGTTTCGAGTTATTCCTAAACCTAAGCCTAAGCCAAGCAAAAAATAATTTAATGGTTAAGCTTAGTCCCACAGAAAAACGTTCCTCCCCTGAACTTTGCATGGGCCAAAATAACAAATTTAAAGGGATCGTGATTCAACTACCTAAGTTGTGACGAGACAGTTAATCAATTTAGTAATAGGGAACGTTTATGATTGATTCACATATGGGTTGTCAAATCTTGGCAACTCAGGTGTTTGTGCATTAGTTATATAATGCGTCGTCAATTTTAATTTGCGTCGAGCTCATGGAAATTCACATCGAGCTTAGACGCTTGCCGTCTGCTATGCCAACATTGATTAAGCAACAACAACTGCTATACTCAAAATTTGCAGTAGTTGAAAATTGGTTTTGAAAATGTTTTGTAAATCGAAAATTAAATATTTTAGAGCTCTAATTTTTAACGACAGTTGTCTACACAAGTTTTAAAACATAAACTCAACTACAATTGCTATTTTTCACTTGATAAACCGTAGGCGGTTGCCGTTAATAAAATGACTAACCGTAGACGCATTCCGTGCAAAATTTTTAACTGTTCCGAACGCTATCTGTAATTTTGAAAGCTTAGCTTGAACAGCTGGCGTTCAAACATTATATTTGCCCTGCTTCATTCAGACAAAGCAGTTTGCAATATTTTAAATATTTTTCACTCGCTTTCTGTGGCCCGTAGCCATCTCTACTTGCTAGGAAGGGCCAAAAATAGACGGGCCAATAGGATAAATGTACATATCAGGGCCGTAATCGTTGTGAAGTAAGAGCGTATGCCTAAGGCCAGCTAAAAACCGTTCGCCCTAGTGTATACGCGGACCTCAATAGGGGTACAAAGTTGTCATCAGCATTCTACAAGCAGAGCCAACCTTTAAAGGGAACAAATTTTTTCGGGTCAACACTCCCCTGTCTTCTTCTTGCGTGTCTGTGTATTAAAAAACGCTCTTAATATTAATATATGTTTAATATATATTTCAAAATTGTTTCTTTTATATAACGAAAAATAGTGCATGGGCGCCAATCTATTCTGAAAAGTGGGGGGGTCAATTCAACGCCAGTAAACATGATGGCCCATGTATAGCACGGTGTGTCGCGTTTTCCAAGGCGTAAAACTTGTGATGGCCCATGTATAGCACAGGGGTTTCACGTTTTCCACGGTGTAAAACTTATGACCAGGAGTGCAGCGCAGCCACTCCTTTACGACCGCTAGGGACTCCGCTGGTTTGGTAGAAAAATCACAAGCATAAGTTTGGTTTTGAAAACTAGAAAAATTGAAAATTCACACGCCTGTGGAATATTCAGGCGTCTGAATTTTTCACTTTTCCAGTTTTCCAAGCCAAAACTATGCTTGCGATTTTCCTACCAAAACAGTTTAATTTCTAGCCGCCATACAAGAGTGGCTTCGCTGCGCTCCTGGTCATAAGGGTTCCACATTGTAAAATGGGAAGCCCCTGTGCTATTGGTTAACATGATTAATGCTTAAAAGAGAAAAGTATACTAAGTGCCTGTATTTTGCTAAATTTTGACTCATTGACAGAAAGCTATCAGGTATAGATTTGATTTTTGATATGCTTATACGTAGCCAATAGACATGTGTAAAGTTGATACATGAACTGTGATGAACAGGTTTCGAACAATGAGCGTGTCAGACGATTTGGTACTAATAAGCCGGTCAAGTTTTTATCTTTCAAATGTAAGAGGGTCAAAAACGCCTACCAAGTTTTATACTCAAAAACTGGGGGGTCAGTGACCCCCTCACCCCCCTCGGGATTGGCGCCCATAACACTACACTGTTTTTGAGGTTTATTCCTAAGCCTCCTAAAAGCTTAAGCCTAAGCGTAAAGATCGAGCTGAAGCCTAAACGTAAGCGAAATATTTGAAGTTGTCGGCCAAGGTGAAGTGACTTGGAGAATGCAGAGAGGACAACCAATACAATGATCAACCAACAAGTATCAAAATCAAAATTTTGCTCTTAAAACAAAAAATTTACGATTTATAGTTTTTCGTTCGTTTCGCGCGTAAAAGCACTCTATTCACAGTTTTTATATCGAGCGCACCCCCACCGCGGCTAAAATTTGTAGCTTCACCACTATTACGGCATGGACAGTTGTTGAATTTTGAAAAATATGAACTGAAAATTTTTTTCGTAGTCGGCCCTTTGTTTCAGCATTGGAAATATTAAAACGCATGCGAGCTGTTGCCAACTTAAACAGGGCCAAAACTGTAGTATATGCATATTCCTAAATCTAAGACTAAGCGTAAGCGTAGTGCGGGATTCACGTTATAACCGGGACAGGCGGAACACGGTTTGTCCTATGTTGATTCGACGTCAACGTTAAAATTCGAGCAATGAGCGGACAATTCACCAAAAATCGAAACTACCTGTGGACGCGGTAGCTAGCTTAGATCAAAATCTAAGCATAGTTTCGGCGAAACTTTGTGGGGTCCACAGAAAAATTAAACGGGACAGGCATTTTATGCGCATCCCGAACCGTTAGTAACGTGGGACTGACAATATTTTTTACTTGGTAAAACCTTTTAGTGGAGTAGTAGGACAATATCATTCCGTAGCCTTTGAAACAATAGTGTAAAATATATTAATTCTGGGTGCTATCTTTTCAAAATCTCGCTGTAAATCAGGTTTCAGCCATATGCACCTCGACCTTCTGCAGCAAACAAAACTTATTTTGTAAGGCAACGAATGGTTTTCACCACGCAGATTTACGAAGGCAGAAACCAGATGAGTTTATGCGGGGTTCACGTTGAACACGGTTTGTTCTATGTTGATTCGACGTCAACGTTAAAATTCGAGCACTCATATCGGGTGAACAGACAAAACTCCTATGTCATATGACATTTACTTACATACCACCGTTCTCATAAGATCCTTGTGTACATGAGTCGGTATGTCACGTGATACTAAGGGACATTTATGCGAATATCATATGATATTCCAAAAATATCATAATTCAGCGGGACACTGTAATCTTCGGGTGCTTATAAATTGATGGAATGTCCAACGGCAGAGGCACACATGTGCGTAAATACCAAATACACGTTTGCAAATCCATTTCTGACACAAAAATCAATTTCAGAACACCATCGCATTTCCGTAGGAAGAGAAATTGTGCCCGGGTGGACAGTATGTCATGGGGAACAAATTTCACGTTACATACAATGCGTCAACTGTTTTTGACAGATTTTTTGGCTTCAAATTTGTGAAAACAAGAATTATTACTGACACAAACTGCTCTGAGAGTACAACTTTTCGTAGTTGTGTTTCTGAAAAATTGTGTCCATGGGACAATCTTTCGTGGGAACAAATTTCCCGTTACATACTACGCGTCAATTGTTTTTGACATATTTTTTTGGCTTCAAATTTGTGAAAATAAGAATTATTAATGAGACAAAGTGCTCCGAGGGTGCAACTTTTTGTAGTTGTGTTTCTGGGAATTTGTGTCCATCGGACAATATTTTCTGGAGAACAAATTTCCCGTTAGATACTACGCGTTAACTGTTTTCGGCAGATTTTTCGGCCACAAATTTGTGAAAACAAGAGATATTAATGAGACAACGTGCTCCGAGGGTGCAAATTTTGTAGTTGTGTTCCTGGGAAACTGTCCGGGTGATAATATTTCCTGGGAAACAAATTTTGGCATAAATTTTGCCAAAGGTTCCGGCAGTTTCGGTGGTGATTTTTTATTTTTTCGTGTTTTTAAATATGGAAAGGATTTTTTCACCCCAGATTTAACACCGTTCTGCCAAGGTTTGAAATCTTAAAAATCAATAGCCTTGTTTAAGGTGAAAAAGTTATCATTGCAAACCAAAGAACCAGTTTCTCACGAAACTATCGTTAGACCGTACGTCCACAGCGGCGGATGCAGAAATTTCTGACGAGATGGCGGGCAAGCAAAACTATTAAAAACTCAATTTCAAAAAAAAGAAAGTGAGAATTTTGTGAGGAAAAAATTGTAAGGCAGAAACCTATCACAAAAACATTTTTGAACGGTGGGAGGCGTACGGCCTCACCGATCCCTATTTAAATCCGCTAGTGGTCTTGCGTCTTGCATACGCTAGGACGATTGCAGTACAATAAATAATAACGCTTTTGACAGCTGCAGTAGTTGAGGAAATACAGCGTAAACATCTGCTGTATTTCAATATTTTAGTACCCGTCGGCGAGAATTGGTTAGAAATCAGCAGTTGTAGACTGCAAATGAAATTTTAAAAAATTTTAAAAATATAGCAGCAACATTTACCATTGAATATATAGCAGACGGCAAGTGTCTAAGCTCGATGTGAATTTCCACGAGCTCGGGTGTTTGGGGCGTGGTTGACTCTATTTTAATACAAATTTTGGCTGGTGTGGTGAAACAATGATTTAATGCGGGGTTTACGTTATAACCGGCGCCGCTTGGGACACGTTTTGTTAGTATTACACTATTGGGTAACATTTTGTCTGCTAGTAGACCCCATATCGTATTCAAAAATACGTATTTGTTTGCTATCATCATGTGTAGGTCACGTTTTGTTCTTCAGTATCTTATGATTGTTCAGATTTTGATCTAAGCTAGCTACCGCGTCCACACGTAGTTTCGATTCTTGGTGAAATATCCGCTCATAGTTTGAAATGTCCACAAATTATCTCAAGCCGCAGAAAAGCATAACGCCAATTTTGTCAAGCTAAATTGATACGATATCTTATAGACGTGTTATAATATTTTTTTACGTTTTTCGACCCACGGTCCACCCTCGCGAAATTCGAAAAAATTGACAAAATTTTTCTCGAAATATAGTTAGTTTATATATTTACGACGGCAAAACGTTTCAATTTCGAAGTGATAATTTTAGCGTCAAGAAACGACTATCATGTATATATTCCACAACACCATTTACACTAAACAGCATTCAATTTTAGAAGAATTTTTTCAACTATAACTAGGTATACGTGCTAATGGGAACGTTAATAGCAAAACGTTAAAAGCAACTAAAGCTATCAAAATTATTCAATTAACCGCATTACAATTGAAGGGCTATTTTGACCTTTCAGAACGCGTTATATTGTTCACAATGTAAATGTTTTCTCAACCTAATTGTGTAGGTGTTTACAGGGCAAACAGAATTCCTTCCCACATTCGGAACAAGCTTAATATTTGAATGTTTTGGTTTTACTGAAGTGAAGTACTACTAATTCATTCTTGTAAAAGGTATATATGCGACTCAATTGCACAATACAAACAAGCATGTACTGGACGGGTCAGAGACACGAGTAAGGAACCAGGAACGTAATTAAGGGTAACAGAAGGGAAGAAACGCCGCGATCTCTGCGACTACGTTCGCCTACCTGAGAGCGAAAGTAACCACTTGAAAAAACTCCGAAATAATTTTTACGCGTGTAATTAATTTCAGTTTCACCGTTTAGCTAATCTTCCTCCCATCGATATCCAGGTTCAAAATTGATTGGTATGCACGTATTATTTCTCTTCTGCTGCATTAATAATAGCAGCACAAAGCAAGATGCCCAAATCATTGTAATGAAGAATGTCAAAAAGTTTTAGATATATGGCCACCAAACGAACACATAAATATCAAACGTTTGTATTACAATTTATAAACGGGCATCCGCGCGAAATAGTGTTGTTTATGCTCCCAAAAAATTTTTTACAATCAATCTCTAAATTCCACCTGGAAACCATTAGATATTTGGTAGAAACTTGTTCCCGATGACTAAAGGTATGTCCGCCCTTGCTGAAACATCTGCTACTGCTAGTATTAGGATAGAATTGTCAATATTTTACTTTCTATAAAATTGGTTTGCTTCCTTCCCTCTGTGAATTTCAGTCTAGCTACGTGAATGGAGGAAACGCACCTTGACTGGAAAATTATGGCACGCATTCACGTTATTCTATGTCGTACGAAGCCGGGACGTTATAGTTAGAAGTAATAAAATGAGCTTGTTTTACTATGGAATAGGGATGCAGCTTTAAGAAAAACGCATCTTAACCTAATTTTCACCCCTCAAACTTGAGTACCATGCACTTTTTATCGACGGAGGTACGGAATAGAAATCGTCTAACCAACTATCTAACTGCATCGCTTTTACCATACGCTTTGCGGAGCAATTGTATAAACATTATACGAACAATGGCAAAACGCAGTAAAACACAAGATATATTTACTTAGCTTCGTTTCTTGTGTTTTGGTTTGTTTACAATGTCAGTTGCGTGTTTAACGGGGAAGATAAGATAGAGAATAATGCTTATGTCTTCGAAGTTTTTTGGAGACAAACACGTACCTTTACAAGATTAGAATGACTTGCTGCGTCACAAAATTTCCCTCGGTACTCTCGCTCAGAAAACTTTACTTGAACTTTTACGCAGGGCTGGAGCGGCTGATCCAAATATGAGACTGGCCACATACGCTGTGGTGCGATATATAACGGTGGGACAAACCTTTTGATCGAAGTGAGCGGGAAACCAAATGCAATTTTAATAATTTTAACATATCAAAGTGGTCGCCTTACTATTTTCATAAAATTTTCCAGTCTGTGATATGTGAAAGTTTGCTGCCTTAAAAAAGGAAGGCGAGAGCTCCTGTTCTGATGGCTACGGCACCGCTGCGCTTCCAAAACAAATTCCTAACTACACTTTTATGCCCTGTGCGTCGTATTTTGTTCTTTAGTGGTTACTTTTTAGTTGCATAAATGTAGATTGCCATCCACGTACAAGACATCAAGACAAAATATACTTTTACCACGGATACAACTATAGCCAACGGATGAACTGCTATACATCTGCTTCAATCTTGACCCTTCCATGGTCCTAAATTTTTTACACTGAAAACAATTTCGCAAAAGTTTTTCTTGCTTCTAAAAAATCTTACTCCCTCGATACTAACAATTCCTGGCTGGTTGGTTGCTTGATTGTATTCTGTTCGGGCCCGTAGTCAAGTTCAGGGATAGGGGGCTCAGCCCCCCTGTAAAAATTTTGCCCTGCGCCTAGAAAATTTTTAACTTTGCTTGCAAGTCATAAAAAGCCCTTGAATGCCCTTCCTGAAGAATTTTTAGCCCCCCCCCCTTAGCAAGCTGAGACGATGCAATACTTTGGTATTGGTTTAGGTTCATTCATAAGAGTCACTGTGTGTATCATTGAAAACAGTTAGTAGTTAAGGTAGTATGCGTTGTTTGCCAACGATATCGTTTGTGTTGTTAGGCAAAGCAGAAAGGTATGTAAACAACTCATCTATATACTGATGTACACCCCTGAAAAGTTTCTAAATTAGAAAAAGTAGTTATTATTACCTTCAAATCTTGTGTACTTTACAGACCCGTAGCCAGCTCACCTTGGTAGGCGGGGCTAAACGTTTTTGCAGAAGAGGCACACATGAGTTTTCGATTTTTCGTTGACTTAAAAGCAGCGTTGAAAATCTTCAAGCGAGGCTTCCTTTGGCTACGGGATGGTACTGTACCTCACACATGACGCCTAAGCTTGCGATAAGGCTTTCGTATGCCTGAGCGTGAGTATAAGACTAAGCTCAACCCTTCGCCTAAGTTTTTATTAAGCCTAAAGCTTAAGTCTATGCCTAAGCCTAAGTTTTTTCTTGGTGCCGTGGTTCTTCACCGATTATGTTTTTTCTTGCTTGAAAACGTTCGGGTTTTGTTGGATGGTTTGTATTAGCCGAATAGTAAGATGATCCCGTGGGTATTATATTTGATTAGGTTTTTGTGTTCAAGTCTAGTTTATTAGCTTTTAGTGTTGTCCAGTTGCATCACAGTTTTTTCAGTAAGGTTCAAATTGGGTCTGCTTGTCGTTTGTCGAAATGTAACTGTTTCACTGACTGATATTGTTTTAGCTCAAATGAAATTTTGTTGAAACTATCTCAGCATATTTCCATTAATCCTAAGGCTAAGCCTAAACTTCAGCGTAAAAATGGGTCTATAACTAAGCCTAAGCATAAGCAAAAATTATAGCAGTGATCGGAGCCAGGGATGAGCGGAGACCGGCCATGAAAAATCTCGGTCTCGGTCAACTTTTGTTCATCACTGAAAAAAAACAAAATTTTCAAAATAATTTATTTCTAATGCTTTTTTCGTAGTTTTTTTGGGTTTTTCATAGTTTTTGTGTCTTTTCAGAATATCTGCTAGTAACTATTGCGTAACTATGAAAATTCGGATTCACAGCGAAACTTTATTCATTAGGCATTACTTGCTTCAACAATATTAACTTCAGGTTTTTACAGGTCTACCAGCATTTGCTGAATACTCGACTTTTAGTGTCGGTTCCAAACCACTGAGACTCAAGACACCGAGACCTGCCAAATACCGAGACTTGTCGAGACTGAGACCGAGACTCCCATGCCTGATCTTAGCCACCTCTGTTTTATAGTATCCACGAAGAACTGGATGCCTTTAAAAGAAACATGGGCCAAACAAATATTGCAACTGAACGCAACGCTACAAAACCATAGAATAGTATAAAAGTTCGTTATTTTAGCGTTTAAAATCCATCGGCATGAGAAGTTAAACTTTGTCATATAAACACTTTGGGTACCTTAAGCCTCGTAAGAAAGAATTGCAAGCTACGTTCTGATATTTGAATGCAATCTGGTATTGGATTTGAATTCATTAACCGGCTCCGACTTCGGCTCCGGCTCCGGTCAGATATTAGACCTGCATCCGTTATGATTCACACCTGATGAAAAAGGGGTTCCGGCAAACCACAAATCAAAAAAACAATGGTTTTGTTATTTTTCTGTTTTATTGAGATCGCAAATGTAAATATAAAACATGTGTATAAAATTTAAACTTTATATACACGATATCCAGTCATTCAATTGATATTAGGTTGAATTGACAAAAGTTAAACTAAAATTGGGTGCGTTATTTATATAAAGACTAACAGAAATTTTGTTGTGAAAACCTTGTTTGTTTGAATTCATTATCCGGCTCCGGCTCCGGCTTCGTCAGTCCTTGGTATCCGGTCGCACCCTGTTGCCAACTATATATTATGAAAGAAATTTTGAATTTGTAAAACCTAGATCACTTTTTGGCTTATGTAAAAGAATTTAGACAAAATAATGATTTTGAGTCTGGCCCATAGTCAGCTCAACCTGCTAGATGGGCCAAAACAAACTCAGGCGGTACCTGATGTTAGAACAACAGACTGACAAGCGGGACTAAAACATTTCTAGAGCAGCCTACATTTTTCTAGAGGCAGATGAGATCTACTGGCGTCCGTTTGGATGCGGACCTGTTTTGTGTTTAAGAATGCTTTTCTTACATTTTCAAAATACGTGATACAAAGTGCACTACACAGAATGGTTCCAGTATCAAAGGCCAATGTTAGTTCTATGGGCGTCCCGTTTTCCCGCAGGACAGTAAGACACAGGAATGTAATCGGATCAAATGTATATACTCCTGCCAACAGCATTACGGGCAGATGGGAAAATATGACAGTCTTGCTTCGGGCAAACGGGAAAATGGAACAGTTGCAATTTTTCGCTAAGAAAACGGCAAAATGGGGCAGCTTTGTTTCGGGCAAACGGAAAAACTGGACAGCTGCAAATTTTGGCTGAGAACACGGATGCAATGGGACCTGAGTGTATGGGGGCAAAAGACCGGACAACTGCGATTTTTCGTAGGGAAAACGGTAAAACGGGACAGGTATGTTTCGGGCAAATGGGAAAGCCGGACAGCTGCAAGTTTTCGCTGGGAAAACGGGACAATGGTACAGGCCAGTTTCAGAAAATGGGAAAATGGGACAGCTGCGGATTTTAGCTGGAAAAACAGGACAATGGAACATTGATTCGGAAAAATGGGAAATCGGGATAGCAGCAATTTTTCGCTGAGAAAGCGAGAAAACGGGACAGGCATGTTTCAAGCAAATGGGAAAACGGGCAAATGGGAAAACGGAACAACTGCGATTTTTCGTAGGGAAAACGGGAAAACGGGACAGGTATGTTTCGGGCTGATGAGAAAACGGGACAGCTGCAATTTTTCGCTGGAAAAATGGGGCAGGTATGTTTCGGGCAAATGAGAAAACGGAAAAGCTGCGAATTTTCGCTGGAAGAACAGGACAATGGAACATTGTTTCGGGAAAATGGGAAATCGGGACAGCAGCAATTTTTCGCTGAGAAAGCGAGAAAACGGGACAGGCATGTTTCAAGCCAGAACTGCAAAACGGGACCGCTACAAATTTTCGCTGGGATAACGGAAAAACGCGACAGGTTTGTTCCGGGCAAATGGGAAAACGGGACAGCTGCAGGTTTTCACATGGGAAACGAGACAGGTGCAAGTTTCACTGGAGAAACGGGGCAATGGGACAGGCCTGTTTCAGGTGAACGGGAAAACGGGACAGCTGCAATTTTTCGCTGGAAAAACGGGACAGGTTTGTTTCGAGCAAAGAAAAACGAGACAGCTGCTATTTTCCTATGGGAAAACGGAAAAACGGGACAGGTATGTTTCGGGAAATGGGAAATGGGAAAACGGGACAGCTGAATTTTTTCGCTGGGAAAACGGCAAAAGGGCATCTTTGTTTCGGGCAAATGGGAAACCGGGACAGCACTATTTTTTGTAGAGAATGATTTTATCAGTCCTACATCCAGCACCCCCGCACTTGGACGGACCTAAGCAGGATGGGAGCGGCCGCCCCCAAGCCCCTCGCACCAAGCGACCTTGCCAACCAAACCACAAACAACAACAACAACAACAGCAACAAGAACAACAACAACATCAACAACAACGACGACGACGATAACAACAATAAAGTTTAATAATCTTTGCGTATGCACAAACAGGAGTAGCAAATGCTGCTCTCAGACCTCATTGCCGTCCCGTGGGACAACGGGACGCCCCTGAAAGTAACATGGGCCGTATCAAGTATGCGTTCACCAAAAAACATCCGTTAACCTGGTCTTTAAAACACTTCCCTATTTGTTATAACAAATTTTTGAAACTTTAGTCGGTGGCTGGTTTACATTATTGAATAAACTAAATTGTCAACCGGTAAAATAATGGAGGACCGGAAATTGAGGCAGTTTAAGTGCAACGCTCTGCTGTTTGGATTTTTGCTCGGGTTTGTTGCCGGCACCGTCATAGCTACCGTTTACATAGAACGGATCCGCGGAAAACCAGCAAGCATTTCATTTCATCAATATGCATATTCTGGTAAGTTCTCGAGTAAATTGTTCTTTTAAGTGAGCACTGATTAGTTATTGTGAATCAACTTCGAAGGAGTACGGGTACTTTAGCAGATCTGTCTACAGTAAGTTCCGATGAGTTGATTAATCAACTCAGAGAGCCAAATAGTCATTTCTGGTTAGTTCTGAGTTAATAGCAAGAAAACATACTTCAGAGCTCAGACTTCTAACTGGATTCAACTGTTTCTGAGTTAAAATCAGCTCACTGAAATTGACAGTGCATGATCTTTATGGAAATTTTTTACCAAAGCATAAGTGTTTTTAAATATCGCTGAAGTATATAGTCACCAGGTAGCAATCAAGGGTCAGCTTCTGGCTCATGGATCTGGTAGATCATTTGCCGGAGAATCCGGCAATTTCGGTAGCAAAACGTTTGTATAGTACAAAAAGCTGTAACCGTCGACATGTTTGTTTGTAACTTTGGGGTATAGCATTAAATTGCTAAGCTTTTTGAAAATTGAAACTTTGAAACAATTTTTTGGCAACACTGCAGATTTTTTAAAAATGGCCAATTCAACTTTGTTTTCATTAACTAATTTTGTTCATCTTCAAATTCGTTTTTGGCTCCGGCGCAATACTCGTCAACCTCCGGCTCTGGCTCTGGTACTTTTCACTCCAAGTTTGTTGCAAACTGAAAATAGATAAAATTACAAATTATAAAAAGTGTTTTTTACAAAAGTGAGTCAGGCATATTAATTTTACTTTTCTAACTTTTTTATACCAAAGCACTATATCACTAGCCCGTAGCCAGACGAGAGACCAAACAATTTGGCTAAGAATTATGTAAGCCCCAAATAAACGTAAACCTGTGCCTTGTGCTTAAGCTTATGCCTTATAGGATTTCAGCTGGCAGCAGTACTTCTGGATACAGAGTAAAGGCGCCCGCATACGCCGTTCTATACTGAGACATTTATTTTAGAACATACTTAGAAAAGTTAAAATCAAACAACACAAAATGAATTTCATTTCATTAGCGAGTTGCGACTGGAAGTAAGAACAGCACCGTGTTACTTTTAGGACATGACGAGAAGAATTCTTCAATTTATAACGATTCAAAATGTCAACCAATGCCTGCTGTCTGCACGTTTGATAAAGTATTTCACGCCAATAAACGAGACTTAATCGTGATTCAAAAACATCTTGCAAAAGGCAAACCTAGAGCCAGTGTTTTCAAATGCGTATCGCACGTATCACCAGTTAGCGATAGGTTGTAACAAACTGAGCAATTTGTACAATTGCAAATCTCAAAATTGGAAAAGTAGTAGTAGTAGAAACTATATTCGAAACTGTGCTAAATTTCTAACGTCGCTACTGTACTGGTTTGCAAACTACTAGAGTTATCAGCAAATCATGATAGGTGCTGATACACACATTTGACTATACACCTACAGTGTATTTGATAAATAGTGTCATTCCAGTCAGATTCTACAAACTGTGTTGAATAGCTTATTAATTTTACTGGTTCGCAAACTATTAGAGCTATCATTAAATCATGATAGGTGCTGATACACACATTTGACTATACATCTACGGGGTATTTGATAAATAGTGTCATTCCAGTCAGATTCTACAAACTGTGTTGAATAGCTTATTAATTTTACTGGTTCGCAAACTATTAGAGCTATCATTAAATCATGATAGGTGCTGATACACACATTTGACTATACACCTACGGGGTATTTGATAAATAGTGTCATTCCAGTCAGATTCTACAAACTGTGTTGAATAGCTTATAAATTTTACTGGTTTGCAAACTATTAGAGCTATCATTTAATCATGATAGGTGCTGATACACACATTTGACTATACACCTACGGGGTATTTGATAAATAGTGTCATTCCAGTCAGATTCTACAAACTGTGTTGAATAGCTTATTAATTTTACTGGTTCGCAAACTATTAGAGCTATCACCAAATCATGATAGGTGTTGATACACACAGTTGACTATTCACCTACGGGGTATTTGATAAATAGTGTCATTCCAGTCAGATTCTACAAACTGTGTTAAATAGCTTATTAAAATTTTACTGGTTCGCAAACTATTAGAGCTATCATTAAATCATGATAGGTGCTGATACACACATTTGACTATACACCTACGGGGTATTTGATAAATAGTGTCATTCCAGTCAGATTCTACAAACTGTGTTGAATAGCTTATTAATTTTACTGGTTCGCAAACTATTAGAGCTATCATTAAATCATGATAGGTGCTGATACACACATTTGACTATACACCTACGGGGTATTTGATAAATAGTGTCATTCCAGTCAGATTCTACAAACTGTGTTGAATAGCTTATTAATTTTACTGGTTCGCAAACTATTAGAGCTATCATTAAATCTGATAGGTGCTGATACACACATTTGACTATACACCTACAGTGTATTTGATAAACAGACCCTAAAATTCCGGGGTGGGAGCCCACTTGGGATGCCCAAAATATTGTCAAACTTTTTGTTTAAAATTTTGTTAGGGTAGGGGTCCGTCTTTGGGCGGGAACCACCCAAGTGGGTGGTATCGGGGGTGGCTGGTGTGGACTTTTGATGGAAGGTTTTGTGAAATATAAAATATATCGATACCTCAAATTGTCCTGGCGCTAAACGGGTGAAGGCGCCTACGGCATTTTTAACCCATAATTATATCCTTTATATTTGTCACATTCTGCATGACTTTCAGAGAGTTTGCTCTGTTCAGTTAAATCAATGCATTGTCCTATATCATAAGCCTAAAGCTGTCAGCATGGTGCAATGGGAGGTCTGCGTCCGGTTCTAGGAGAAAATCGACCATCGACTTGTACTCTGGTAGAATTTCTGCCGAACGCAAAGCCCTGCAATTTTAGTGTGCCATTTTGCACATAGCTTTACTAAAATAATTCTTTTGTTGCGTTCAGTGATACTTTTGGTTTAAACAATACGTTCCAGATATTTGTTAAGTTAGCAAATTAAATTTGCAAGTACTTAATTTCTCGTCACCTTCGGCTTCTCCTACGGTTCTAGCTAACTTTGTTGACTTTCGGCTCCGGCATTTTTCACCTTCGTTTGCACCCTGTCTTCCTGTCTATATGTTCACCAATGTCCCTGTCTCCAATGGCCACGCCACTCAAACTTAACATGGATCATTTTGACTAGTGTTTGAACAGAAACTAGCAGTTGTAAATGCTGCACAATGACATACATAACCGAAATTATATATTCGTTTTAGCTTTTCGGTATGCTAGAAGTAGTAAAACCATACAAGAATTGCAATCCGCTGTTACCTTGATGAACGCATACATTTCTGCGGTATTTAATGAAACTGGCCCTATTATCATGCACAACAACTATATGCATGGCGTTTATGCTCAACCTACGCCACATGAGCCAGTAGACGTATGTCCTGAAATATGGGGTGGAACATTGGCCGGATATCCGTTTTACTTTGTTGGTACAAGCTTTAAAACACCACATTGTCCTGATATTGGCGGGGCGCCAGCTATACAGACTTTGTTGACAGTCGTAATTAACGCTGTTTTATACTCATCCGATCAAACTGAGTACATTCTCAAGCGAATATACGCAACATACCCCTGTGTACCTATAATAGTTGCCACTAATGCAACTTATAATGATGCACTTAACATTTCGATTCAAGATTTGAACTGCACCTCGGCGTCAGTAACCCTCGTTCCGATAAACAGCGGATCCGACGTCAACTTAATATCGTTGAGCTTAGGTTCAATTTGGAATCAACTCGTAGACAAGATTACAACAAAGTACGCATTTATTGCACATGAATTAATTGACTTTGATTATAATGTCCAGTTTGAACGTCTAATCCGAATGATAAACTACTCGAATAACACAGTTAGCGTTGTTGGTAGTGCACATCGTAACGAGTCAGGTCATTGGCGACTAGACTGCTACCAAACTGCAATGCGTAACTATGCTTATCGTTTGGTCGAAGGCTATGAACTTAGCCGAAATTCTTGCGTGTATTGTGATTATATCGGCGGGCCATTTGTAGCTACTACTGCGCTACTTCGTAAACAATTATTCAGCACAAAATTGGACGGCGAATTTGTATTTATTGATTTTTTTGAAAACCTGAAGCGAAGCGACATCATTGCAATGGTTTGTGGCGACAGTATGGCTACCACAAAAAGTTTAAGCCGAACCGATTTGTATCCGCGTGATGCGTGGTTGAAGTTTATGTATCTTTGGGATTTAAATCATATTTATCCGCCTGAACGCAACAGTGCAATTCCGAGCAATTTGCAATGCAACGGATTTAACAAAAAGTGTCGAAAAGCGAAAGGAATGTCAATACATTTATGCTGTATTAAAGAGTTGTCGGATATTGGCAAGGCGTTTCAACAATTGTGTGATCAAAATAATTTTGGTAATTCTAAAAATAACTTCAAAATTATTCATTCGGTTTGTTACAAGAATGCTGGAATTATAAAGTATAGAAATATAACGAAGTTTACCCGAAATCTTAAAAATTTATTTCGCATCCGGTATTTTTCCTTTAATATTCTATAAAGCCTGGTAAATTTTTTCATCCCTGAAATGAATTGGCAAAAATAGGAAATATTTTTTTTAATTTCTACGTAAATAGTTGTTCTTTGTTTCCGCCCTGTTTACTACCCGTTTACGTTCTGAATATATCGCCATCATCTTGAAAACGAAGTTTCTGTAACTTTCGCGCGATTTATACAATAGTAAATAACTAATCAAAGTTGGTTGCAATATTTGCGACCGACGCAAACATATTTCGGCGCAAAACTGTCACCACACAACTAAAATTTTTCTTATGGAACAATGCATAAATCATATAAGTCAACTTTACCTAATTGCCCAATATTCGTATGTATGTGGGGAGTTCTAGATTTAATTATGTAGACAAACGTAATAACAGAATGTTTTTGATCGGTGATAAAGTATGACTTGCGTTTAATAAATGGGTGATTATAGGCTGCGAAAGCAGTGATGGCACAACGGTTGGAGCGATAAAGTTCAGCGGCACACTTCCGTGGGAACGCGATTCAGATTTCAATTACGATGCGCCTTTAAATCATTCTGCACTCAAAGCTTTGCAGCCTCGTTTTCGACAACTTGGTTTTAAGCTTGGTGACGAAGAAGTGCCAAATCCAAACTGTAAACCGTTTGCGCCAGGACCAAACGGGACAAAGTTTCAAAACTGCGGCTATTTTGGGCTAAGGTCAACGCATTGGCGAGTTGAACTGTGGGGTACAAATGGAATGACGTCAGAGCATTATGCGGCAGAATATAGCGATCCACGCAGGACTACTCCAGTGACAAAAATTGAAATTGACAACTATTGGTATCCTGCTTATCCAAATCCAGTAGCGTCAGTGCGTGGCCGCTATGGCGACGATATTTTTGCTCATGTTGAGCACTGGGGTCAGCTTGGTTATACAAGTAGTTGGGAGGCGTTGAAAACTGGTGCATATGCAGATTGCGCTGAACCTGGCCATCATGCTTGTCTGTCGAACTTTTTGCCAACGGGTAATATTCAGTTTTACGATGTATGGGTGTGACTAATGCTTTGCTGCCGCATTTACATTTTGGCTCAGGTTAAGGAAAAGGCTTGCCTATGTCTTGGTTTAAACATTTGACTCAACCTTTTTGTAAACCTAAAACTTTGTGATAGGTGAAATTGTTCAAGTGCCTTCGTCAGGGACCTTTCATCGTTTTATCACACAAAAAATGTCTGAGGGAAAAATTCTATTTCTTACAAAACAGTATTGAGAGGGTAAAATTGTAAAGTATATACTTCAGGAACCTTACTATTGTAAGATTTAATTC